>JAOWBW010000601.1:0-67261 GCA_026119855.1 Campanula takesimana | reverse complement strand
CACGTTGACTCTTCGACATTGTGATTCCTCCATAGAACTCTAACCAACGCAATTCTTTTATTCCTCAACTCTTTAGTATCTAGAATCCGAACCGGTCGTTCCTCATATGATATGTCAGCTCTATATCCTCGGGTACCCTCGGTAACACGTGAGATGGGTCATGCAAATACTTCCGAAGCATAGCAACATGGAAGACGTTATGCAACCGGTCAAGAGAAGATGGCAATGCTAGACGATAAGCAAGAAGTCCCACTTTTCCAAAATCTCAAACGGTCCAATAACCCCGGAGCCAATTTACCTTTCTTCCCAAACCTTCGAATACCACCCTTCGGAGATACCTTCAGGAACACAAAGTCTCCGGTCTGAAAATTAAGATCACGTCTTCGGTGGTCCGCATAGCTCTTATGTCGACTCTGGGCTGTTTCAATCGATCCCGAATAACTTTGACTTTCTCAACTGAATTCTGAACCAAATCGATACCCCATATCTTTGCTTCCCCGATTTCACCCAACAGATAGGCGATCTACACTTCCTCCCATATAAAGCCTCGTAAGGAGCCATCTCGATACTAGCCTGATAACTGTTATTATAAGAAAACTCCACTAGAGGTAAATGAACATCCCAAGAATCAGAAAAGTCTATCGAACAAGCTCGCAATATATCCTCTAAAATCTGAATAGTCCTCTCGGATTGACCTTCAGTCTGAGGGTGAAAAGCTGTACTGAATCTCAAATCGGTACCCAAAGCTTCCTGTAACGCTTTCCAGAATCTAGAAGTAAACCTCGGATCACGATCCGACACAATGCTAACCAGAACCCCATGCAATCGCACTATCTCATTCATGTAAAGGGTCGCAAGTTTCTCCATCGAGTATCTAATATAAATCGGTAAGAAATGAGCACTCTTGGTCAATCTATCCACGATCACCCAAACACTGTCAAACTTCCTACGGGTACGAAGTAGCCCGTAACAAAATCCATAGTCACATGTTCCCATTTCCACTCCGGAATCTCTAATGGATGAAGTAGTCCTGCGGGTCTTGATGCTCAGCTTTGACCTGCTGACAAGTTAAACACTTCGATACATACTCAGCTATTTCTCTCTTCATGTTGTTCCACCAAAATTGTTGTTTCAGATCTTGGTACATCTTCGTACTACCGGGATGAATAGTATATCTCGATTTATGACCTTCATCTAAAACTTGCCTCTTTATTCCATCAACGTCGGGCACACACAAACGTCCACGAAAAGTCAACACCCCAATCGAACTCAAAGAAAAATCCTCGAAGTTCTTTCCTTCAATTTACCATTATTTTTACTAACTCTGGATCTTCTTTCTGAGGTTCCTTTATTCTCTGAATTAGGGTCGGAGATACCCTAATATTCACAAAAATAGCCCCATGTCTCGACTCACGAGGACACCAATCTCGAACATCCTCAAGCATTTTCCACTCCCGAACCATCATCGAAGCCACATAAGATTTTCTACTAATCGCATCGGCTACAACATTTGTCTTCCCGGGATGATAGGATATCTTACAATCATAGTCCTTCAAAAGTTCATCCATCGACGCGTGTCGGTTATTAAGTTCCTTCTGAGAGAAAAGATACTTCAAACTCTTGTGATCCGTGAAAATCTCAAATTTTTGCTCCGTAAAGGTAGTGCTTCCACTTCTGAAGAGCAAATACGATAGCTGCCAATTCCATATCGTGAGTAGGGTAATTTTGTTCACTCGGGCTCAACTTCCTCGAAGCATACGTGATCACTTTCCCATTCTGCATTAAAACACAACCCAAGCCTTCCTTCGATGCATCACTATAAATCACTAAGTCGTCGTTCCCATTCGGTAATGCAAGAATCAGTGCAGTAGTCAACCTCTTCTTCAATTCCTCAAAACTGTTATTACATTTTTCAGTCCACACAAACGGAACATTCTTTCGGGTCAACTGAGTCATCGGTGTAGCAATCCGTGAAAACCCTTCTATAAACCTCCTGTAATATCCGGCTAACCCCAGAAAACTTCTGATCTCAGTCACTGTCTCGGGTTTCTTCCAAACAACAATAGCTTCTATCTTCGAAGGATCCACATAAATCCCATCTTTAGAAATAATATGCCCCAGAAATGAAACTTTCTCGAGCCAAAATTCACACTTACTAAACTTCACGAACAACTGTTCCTTTGCAAGAACTGATAAAACTGTCCTCAGATGTTGCTCGTGTTCCTCTCGAGATTTAGAATAGACAAGATATCATCGATGAAAACCACTACAAACGAGTCAAGATAAGGATGGAAGATTCGGTTCATCAAATCCATAAACACGGCCGGTGCATTAGTCAACCCAAATGGCATAACCAAGAATTCATAATGACCATAACGAGTGCGAAAAGCAGTCTTCGGAATATCATCCGATCGAATCTTCAGTTGATGGTACCCACTCCTCAAATCAAGTTTAGAAAATACTACCGACCCTTGAAGTTGGTCGAATAAATCATCAATATGCTGTAGAGGATATTTGTTCTTCACCGTTACCTGATTCAACTTCGGTAATCGATACACAATCTCAACGAACCGTCTTTCTTTCTCACAAACAAAACCGGTGCTCCCCACGGGGAAACACTAGGTCGAATAAACCCTCTATCAAGCAACTCCTGCAACTGAACCTTCAATTCTTTCAACTCTGCCGGGGCCATTCTATAAGGTGCTTTCAAAATCGGAGCTGTACCTGGTAGAAGATCTATACAGAACTCTGTCTCTCGATCGGGAGGCATATTGTACTCAGAAGAGAAAACGTCAGGAAATTCTCTAACTACCCGAACACTTTCCAAACCGGGTGATTCTTTCTTGGTATCAAGCACACTAGCCAAGTAACCCTCACAACCATGATGCAATAATTTTCTCGCTTTCACATAAGAAATTAAACGAATTTTTCTACACAAAGGACTAGCCTCAAAAACAAACTTAGGCACATTGGGAATAGAAAAAGTAACAACTTTCTTACGACAATCAACGGAAGCATAAAACATGCTCAACCAATCCATACCCAAAATAACATCAAAGTCTTGAATCGGAAGGACTACCAAGTTCGCACATAAGACACGACCACATATAAGCACATCACAAGCACGAAGTACTCTATCAGTCACCAAACATTCTCCTATAGGGGTCGACACCTCTAGGACATAAGGTAAAGACTCAAATACAGCATTTAGCAAAGAAGCAAATTGCAAAGATATGTAAGAATGCGATGATCCTGAATCTACTAACGCATGAGCGCTCATATTAGACACAGAAACAATACCTCCAATAACGGAAGGATCATCGGTAGCTTGTTGTTGATTCATGGCAAATACCCTTCCTTGGACCTTGGGCTTTCCCGCAGCATCTCTTTTCTGGCCCTGTGGAGCACCAGCTCCTACCCCCGATGGTTGACCTCTGTTCCTCGGACAATCTCTAGCAAAGTGCCCCAACTGACCACAATTGGTACATTTTCCTTGCTTCTTCCAACACCGGTCCTCTGAATGGCCTTCCCTCTGACAATAGGTGCAAAGCCCCCTATTTTGGTTCCCAGAGTAGTACCCAGATTCCTTGGTATGGCTTGTCCTTTAAACTGAGACGGTCCTCCCGAATTACCTCGGTTATCTGAACGCTGATGTGGTTGTGACTTGGTATGACTCCCTTGCTTACCCGTGTTTGCGACCTCGGTCTTCCTCTTATGTTCCCCAATGTCTTGCTCGATTAGGTATGCATGATCCACGGCATCCTGGAATGTCAGAATCCTCTGAGATATAAGCTGAGTCCGGATAGATGTCTTCAAACCTCAGATGAACCTCATTGCTTTCTGCTCCTCCGTCCTCACAAGATAGTCACAGTACCTGGCTAATTCTGTGAACTTAGCCGAGTACTGGGCCACGGACAACAAGCCTTGATCCAAATTGAGAAGCTCGATCTCCTTCCGGTTCTGATCAACTACCGGAATAAAATGCTCTTTGAATTTCCGCACAAACAATTCCCACGCATACGGTGTATTAGTCTCGTCCCAACTTGCTTTAATCCCTTTCCACCAATGCTCGGCGGTACCCACAAGCTTATAGGCTGCAAATCAGACCTTATCCTCACCGGTGCAACCAAAGACATCGTAAATTTTCTCCATAGATTCTATCCATAGCTCGGCCTTCTTCACATCGGGTTCCCCATTATACTCCGCCGGTTTCAGTTTCAAGAATTGCTCCAAACCATATCGGGGTGGTGGTGCTTGCTCTACTCTCGGCCCTTGGTCATGAATAGCCTTCATGGCCGCCTCAAACATACCCTGAAACATTGCACGGGCTTCATCTCTGGTTTCATTCTGATTTGAAGTTCCGGCGTTACCTTCACCACCTCTTCTTCTAGCCATTTCGAATAAGTGCCTGCATAAAACAACAACTGTTACTCACTCTGAACACAACTACCCTCCTAGGTCATACTAGTCCACCTATACTTAAACTTAGAGCTAAGCCATAGCTCTGGTACCAACTGTCGTGACCCCGACCCCGCGGGCCAAGAGCACGCGAACTGGACGTCGACTTAACACACAAATACTAAAATACTGAAGATAAAAATTCCATTTTATACCAAAAGATGATAGTACGAGTTTTTATAAATCCAAGCTTGAAAACAACAAAATACAACTAGCATAAGCTCCACAAGCTTATACCAAAAATACAAAATACACAATTCTTAATGATGTCAATGTTTGGACACTATCCCAAAGGTTATACATTTAAATAATGTAAACCGAAACAACCTTCCCAAAAGTTACTTCCACACTCGACGTCCTCCTCGTGATCAGCGAGTACTAATCCTTTCCTCCTGGGGGGGGGGGGGGGTTAAGGAAAAACAAAGATAAAAGAAAAGGGGGTGAGATAAATTTCAATAAGTTACTAATGCAACTACATGACATGCTATGATGCAATAAACAATAATAAATCACGTGTAGCATATAGCAATTAGCAGTTAATAGATAGCAGCGGAAATAAACAAATAACAAAGGATATTAGCCAAGGTTTCCCACCTGATAGAACCAAATAAAGGATCGCTGCGCAGCTTCAACAACCAACCAATCAACATCTTCATAGTAGCGTAAAAGCTGAAGAGAAAACCCCGGTACTGGAACCATAACAGTAACATGTCACAAAGGACGGGAGTCATGACACAAAGTCATACTCCAAAAGTTAGCTAGACTACTTCTCGAAGGAAGCTAGCTCATCTCAACCAAGGCCAATCTGGAAGAGGAAAATAAGGGCAAAACAATGGTCACATTATAATGGACTTGGCTCGGAGCCATTATAATATTCCCATCGCCCGACACAACCACATATACCAGCTGGACTTTCAAATAAATGCCAAGTAATAAATACTAGCTAAATAAACAACTAATGATTCCAAAGTAGGGAACCATTCCAAATAAATCACCACAAAGGTAAACCAATCCAAACAACACATCAAAGATGTCCAACATTCACAAAACGATACTTAATCAAATTCCATAACATATTTATTCACAAAGGAACCAATTCCAATTAATAAAGTGTTCCACGATGTTACTTAAATTAATTAGAATAATAAAATTTAAACTAAGGAAGCAACCTAGTTTTAAACAACCAAAAGAAGAATTTCCAGAAGCAGGGCGGGCGGGGCGCGCGCAAAGGGTCGGGCGGGCGCTTATTTGACCAGAAGGCTTGGCCGAAGGAAAAATCCAGGTAGGCGGGCACCTGGCTCAGCACGGGCGGGCGCTCGGTCGTCGAACTGGGCAGAGGATCAGCTGGGTTCTTCAATGTTCATACCAAAACAACCCAAAATTCTTACCATTTCAAAAATCAACCAAAATCAAGACTTCCAACAAGTTCAACGAGGTACCCAAACAACATCTAAGCTTAAGAGGGACCAAAATAACATCATCTCTCAACCTAAACCAAGATTAAATCCCAACAATCAATAATGAACCCTTTATCAAATATCACGAAATGGGAAATCAATCAAACACTTCAAAACTCAACCAAGAATCAATGTATATCATCTAAATCATCATATGAAGATAGAATGAGCATTTTAACATAAAAATGGGGGAAAGTAAACTTACTTGAACTTTATCAAAGATGACGGAATTCTAATATTTTTGGCTCTACACGATCCTATCGACGATCTAAACACATTTCATAATATGAGCACCAAGAAAAGATGAGAGGAAGATGACTAAAATGAAGGAAGAATGAGAGGGAGAAACTTACCCTTTTCACAACAATGGAGAGAGAGAGTTGCCAGGAAAAATGAGGGAGGTGAGGTGAGGGAGAAGGGAGTAGGGAGGGAGTAGGAGATGATTATTTAAAAAGTTACACTAAGGCCCCTCCCCATCTACCTAGGACAAATAAACCCAAATAACCTTTCTACCAATTTAATCCCCTACTTCACACTTAACACAAAATCAACCAAATAATTCTAGACACAAATTAATATTAGGAGATATAAAATGCGCACATAAATATATAATCAAATAAATAAATAAATAATTAATTATTTATTAATAAAATATAGACGGGTTTTCGGGTCTTGACAGAGCCACTTGAACATGCCTTACCGTTGACCTTTGCCTTGTTGTCGGTGAACTCCCGTAAACGGGCCTTAAGTTCGGACACTTCTTCCTCATGAATTCTCCTCTCGAGATCAAGACGGGCTTGCCATAAATCATCCTTGCGGCGGGCATCCTCGACAAGTCTATCCATTTGTTCCCCCATGGCTCTTATTATGTTGAAGAGCCTTTCGCTGGACACGGAAGTATTCTCACATTTGTTGTTGTTGCTGTTGGAAGCCATTAGACCTATTGAAAGAACACGATCGATCTTAGGTTGGCCCCACAAACATATTTTGAGTAAAATAATTAACCCACAAACAAAGGAAAAAGACTTAACCACATAAGAAAAATGACTCTTTTTTTTATATATATATTTATTTACAAAAGTCGGAAGGACGTGGTCCTTTTTGGGTTTCTAGAAAAATAGAATCGTCACACTAGTATATAGACCTTCTCGTGGTCCCATATACTCATCGGATTCCATCACGCTTGTGAATCCTACATGTGTCGGCATTAAACTAAATTAATGTAGTAAAGCATACATGCGGGGACAAATTTTTATTTTCGTCCATAATAACCACTTGGGGACGGAGTTTTATTTCGTCCAAAACAACGAGTGGCATGTATGATTTGAAGACATTAGTTTAGGGAATCTCGGCACATGGAAACCGACTTGAGTCACGGAGTGTTAGACCCTAACTAGAATTGTGTGGTTTGTGCTCGGCTAAAGAGAGGCTTAAAGGTCACCCCCGGCATGTAGTCGTGAACTACGCCACGGGCTGAGGTTTACCGCTTCGGAAGAGTCAAGGTCGAGTGGAGCTTGAAACTTCCTAGGATGGGCCTCGACGGGTTTGGGGTTGGACTTGTTCGACTCTATAGTGAGCAGTTGATAAGAATTGTGCGCGTAGTATGAGGTCTAACAAGTGAAAAAATATTTTTTTTTCAAAGGAAATAAAAAAAAACAAATAAGCACGTAATTTACAACTTTCGAATCACCCGTGTGACCGATAAAAATGAATAAACAAAAGTAAAATGGGGTGTATGCAGGCCCGGTGCCCACACACTGTCAAAACTGCCCATTCTGTTCACTGTTCTGTTTACTGTTTTGTTCTGGAAAATGGCCCAGAAGTGCGCGACTCAGGGCAGTTACGTGGGAAGCGCGCGCATTTCGCCATGAATGTGGGAGGCGCGCGCATCTGGGGTACCTGTCAGAATATCAGAAGAAACCGCGGACTCATGGGATTGCCCTGGTCCCAAATTATGTAACTTTCCCCTGCAGAAACTTGTTAGCATAGAAATATGAAATTTGAAGGACAAGATGGAAGGTGGGCGATTCTGGTAATAAGGGTCGGACGCGCGCGCTTTAGGCCAAGAAGGCCAGAGGCGCGCGCTTCCTACCCTTTTTACCAGAATGCCCAGAAAACAGATATAAGAACACAAAAGCAGAAAATGCAAGTTTAACCCTCTACATCCCCAGCAGAGTCGCCACTGTAGATACCCCGGGAAACCACGGCTTGGATAGAGTGGTGAATTACCTAGGATGTCTAATTGATTTTAAGAGTCGCCACCCACGTTTTATAGGAACGCGAGAAAACCTAAGAAAATGGCCTTTTTATTGATTACAAAACCTAAGATTCTTGAGATGAGGGGTTCGGGGGTTAGGTGACGGAGTGGGAAGTACTTAAACACCCACTCCGCCCCGCTTACGCGGGTCTTGCTAATTTTGGTGTTCTAATACTAAAAAGAAAAGTCATTCAATTATTAATGTAAGAAGTGCTAACAATTACAATGGAAATAAAGGGGAAAATTAAAAGGAAATAAAAGAGAATTGTTTTTATTTATTAATTTATGCTAAAAGATTACATGTAACAATTATGCCAAACAATTACATGAAGAAATGAAATGAAAATTAAAGTGGGATTTGGAATGTTGGGATGTAACCTTGGCCAAACTTCAATAGTGAATTGGCCTTTTGGTTGTATCCCTTTTATGGAGATTTCATATACATTAAAGATGAAGAGTGTAATAAAAAGATTTTAACAAGGAGAGAAAATAAAGATAAGATTAAAAGTTTATAAGAGAATGAACATTGTACCTTGTGCTTGAATGGGGAAGAACCAAATTGTCTATAGTGACCACTCTTTGAAAATGGATTTTATGTGTTTTAAAGTGTTTTTGATTCAAGAATTCTTCCTCTTTTTTGTTAAGAGAGTGAAAAGGAAAAGTCCTCCTTTTGTTAAGAGAGTGAAAAGAAAAGTTCTCCTCCAATGATGGATTGGAGGGGTTTTTATAGGTGTTAGGTAAGGTCTTTATGGTCACAAAGATGACCATTTCCGGATCAAGCCAAGCCATAATGGCTTTGGGGGTTACAAATCAGAAAAGGAGGGAAATTTGGCAAAATCTGGGATTCTGGAGGTGGGAAGCGCGTACCTCCCGCCCCCTATGGGAGGCGCGAGCATCCCGTAAAGGATGGCGGAGGCGCGCTCCTCCCATCTTCAGGAAATCCAAATTTCAGTCCAAAAGTTAACCCCGTTATGCAGTTAAGTCCCAAAACTAACGAGATCAGTCAGAAACATAACGAACATCACGAAAGTCAACGAAAATAAATGAAACAAAGACTCAAGGTTGACTTTGCCACTTAGTTAAATACAAGACTAACGGAGTAAGTCAGGAACTTAACGGAAAGTAACGAAAGTTAACGAAAAGTAACAAAACTTAACAGAAAAGAGGAAGACAAAGAATGTGTATGCAATCGGGACATGAGAGGTCCAAGGCGGGGGTGTCTACAGTTGGTCATGTCCCATTGATGGGGATTGCATACATTGATTAAGACAAGTAAAAGAAAAGAAGAAGAATAAAGTACCTTTAGAAAGGAAGAACTTCAAACTTGAACTTGGAGATGGAGTTGTTGTAAAGAAATTGTTGTGTACAAATTTGTGTAGAGTTTTGTTGCTAAACTCTTGTTGGAGAATTTGTGTGTAATTTAGCTGTGAATAAAATTCAAGTCCAAGAACTTTTGTATAGTTTTTGTAGAGAAGATGAAGTTGGGTCCATTCTAAGGTAAAAAGAAGAGGTTTAAATAGGTGAAGAAAGGAGGGAAAGATGGCTTTTCAACTAATAGGAAAATAAAGAAAGATAAATGAATAAAAAGAAAATCAAATAATAAATAAAAGAAATCAAATAAAATAAAGATCAAATATTTGGTTTTAAGGAAAAAGGCTAGAATATGGGATTTGGGTGTTATGAAATAAAGGGGGATGAATGTGGATGTAAAAAGAGTTCTTTGTGATCAAGAAAAAGGAGGGAAAAGACTGCAATCCGTAATTGCCATAATGGGAGGCGCGCGAGTCCAGCTTTAGGTGTGAGACGCGCGCGCAGCCCACAAGCAGTGACGGAGGCGCCCTCGGGTGGAAAAGACAGAATGACAGAAATGACTCTAAAGTTAATTCTGTTATGCAGTTTAGTCCAAAACTAATGGAATCAGTTAGGAACTTAACCGAAGTAACAGAAATTAACAAAAATAAGTTAAATAAAAATACTATGTATGCAATTGGGGTGAGAGGTCCAAGGCGGGGTGTCTACCCCCTCGGCGACGTGGATTGCAAAGCAAAACGCGTCTACGAAAGAACAAAACATCCGCCGAGGATATCACCAAGAAAAAAGCAAAGACTCGATGAAAACAAGAATCTTGAAATTAGAAGAGATAGGAGTGCGCTCCTTGTGTGAGTGACTTTTGCTGATAGAAGGGGTGTGGTGATAGAAATCGGCCCACCGTGGCCAAGATTTAGAGTCCGTATAGAGGACTTGGAGGGACTCGAGAGTGTGTCTGCCGCTGTAGAGGGACTCGAAAGTCTGCCTGCTGATGTAGAGGGACTCGAAAGTCTGCCTGCTGATTTGGAGGGAGTCGAGAGTCTGCCTGCCGCTGTAGAGGGACTCGAAAGTCTCCTGCCGCTGTAGAGGGACTCGAAAGTCTGCCTGCCGATGTAGAGGAACTCGAAAGTCTGCCTGCCACTGTAGAGGGACTCGAAAGTCTGCCTGCCGATGTAGAGGGACTCGAAAGTCTGCCTGCTGATTTAGAGGGACACGAAAGTGTGCCTGCTAATTCAGAGGGACTTGAAAGTCTGCCTGTACCTGTTATGCGTATGCTTTGCAAATGCATGTGCTCGTGTGTGAGATGAGAGAAAATTATGCTTGTAGTGTGAAGTGTGATTTGAAAAGCAGAGATTGCTTGAGAGAGAGATTTTGCAAAGATGGAGAAATTGCTTTTATGTGTGATGTGATTTAAAAGGAGCTTTGATGAATGATGTTCATACCTCCACTTAAAAAGAATCAGACCAGCGTAGTTCAAGGATGATGGAGAACGCTGGGGAAGAAGCTGGGAGCAAAGCAAAATGAAGCACATAGTTTTTACACGAGTAAGAAAAATAAAAAGAAAAGAAAGAAAAATCTCTTTTTTTTTTAGTTCGTGGGTGAACCATTTAAGCATTGTGTGTTTGTAAAGCCAACCCAAGATCAAGTCAAGTTCGATCGAAGTCCGGATTGCCTCGCTTGAATTCTGTCATCGCTGTTGTGCCCAACGAAGATTGATGTCTAGCCCCAAGAGATTTGTCAATTATGGGGCCTCAAAAGACTTTCGATGCCGATATACCGAGGAGTGGTTGATTGTAAAGCCCCTAGAACACCTTTGATTCCAAACTTTGGGTGACTTCCGTAGCCCCAAGATAAATCAGCTTTTGGCCCATTTGAATAAATTGCCTTTTGTCGACGTGAGCAAGCCCCAAGCTTCGAGAGATTGCTAAGCCCCAAATGTCATGTACTTGTTGTTTGCGAGCTTCAAGATGGTGGAATGTGAAGACCTTTTGATGTAAAGCCTTAAATTATCTTGGAATCGACTCGGCTTTGAGAGCGGATGCATCGTCGGGTAGGATTCTTGATAGAGATCTCCTTCTTACTCTTACTGGGGAGATGAATGGCCTCATTGTGGTCGGTACCCAAATGGCAGAAAGCTTATGTCAAAAGATGTAGTAATGTCTTGTCGAGGTCGTGGATGATAAGGTCTTGTGTGATAAGGTCCCAAATGGGTATGCTTGCTTGAGTCTTCTTGTGTTGAACTAATAACGGATCTTCGGATGCAACTCGTGCGGATGCAACTTGTGCTTTTGATCTCAGAGAAGGGGGTGCTGAATTGCAGAAACATTGGGATTGGCCATGGCATTTCCCGCTATAACCTTGTTTTGATAGAGTTTTGCATATTTAATCTTTTTCCTTTTCTCTAAGACTCTCTTCATAACCTCGTCGTAAGTTACAACATAAGAATCATCAAATTCATTCATAACATCGGAGCCCTCCTTTCAAACCAGAAGACCTTTGACGTGAAGTACTAAGAGACCCTTGAAGCTTGATCGCTTTCATGAAGCCGTAAGACTACTCCCAAATTTTATTGCTCGGGTATCATCCCCCAAAAAGATAGCCAATTGCGAAGCCCCAATATTGCCCTTTGCTCGGATTACTGTAATGCCGTAGCCCAAAAGATTGTAGATTGCAAAGCCCCTTGAGACCTTCGGTGCCAAACTAATTGAGGAAGCTTCCAATGTTGCATATGACTTTTCTAGGGCCCTTGTTGGGAGGTGAAGTGAATTGCTTCTTGCCATGGGAGACTTTCAAACTTGAGTGTAGCCCCTAGAGTGCCACCATTGACTATAGGTGGAGCAAGAAAGGCCCATCCTTGATTGGGGGAACAAGCATGAGCACACATGACAAGAAGGCTTCTCGGCATTCCCTTTTGAGAGACTTTGAGGATAGTCTTACACATCTTTCTTGAGCGTAGCCCCTAGGGCTCATTTAACTGTCAAATAAAGCAGAAGAAGCTCTCATTCTTGAGTCACATAGCCCCTAGGGCGTCATCATTTTTCGAGCAAAGCAAGAGACTCGTCCTCATGTGGGGAAAAAACATAGGAGGACATGGCAAGAGCTACTCCATTTATCGGGAAGCCTTCGGCATACTGTAAGGGCACATGTTTGGAGAAGCTTGAAAACTGAGTCATACGTTATTGCCATTTACTGCCCAAACCAATTGACTCACTGGGGACCATTTGTGCAACCTCGTACCCCTCAATGATGGGATCGTTCTCGGATGGATCTCGGTTACCATGGGGCTTTTTTCTCATGAACCACATAACGCACATTGTTGGAGAAAACTCTCACTTCAATAACCCCAAACAACCTTTGATCGTGTCATGTGTTTGCAATTCCCAAAGTTGACTCGGTGGGGAATTGCCTTGATGAGGAGATTCAATGTAGAACTTGTCTTCTTTAGAGGCCGGGGATATCCATTTCTCTTTCCCTTCTCTCTCTCACTCTCTCATTTTTTTATGACGCACCCTGTTTTTTGCCTAAACCGCCATTTCGGGTTTTCAATCTAGCGGGCATCTCTTTTGAGTCTTCTTTTTACTCGATTAATGAGGAAGTGTGCATTGACTCTAGATGAGGAGATAAGACATGTGATTTTGCGGTGGAGACCTTTTGTCACTAAGGTGAGTGACATGGACTTGACTAGGGAAGTGGTCCCTAGTATTGACATGTATTTTTATTGAATGACTCACGAAGGCAATTAAGTCATTATGAGAGAAGAGAAGGAAAGCCCCAATTTGATTGCAAGAAACTGGAGTAGCACAGAAAGGAAAGAAGCCCCTAGACTCGACAAGGAACGCAAAGTGACTCCAAATTCTAAAAAAGTTGCTCAATCTTGAGGTGATTAATTCATTGGCAAATGACTTGTACAAAGATGTCTTGACAAGTTCGATATGAAGGCCAATCACCATAACGCACGAGGGCTAAACACATCTTCTTTCTTGCATGAGACCGAACCCGAAGGTTGCCTACGTTCCTCCAGTGTAGAGGCTCAGGTCACCGTAGTTCTTATGAATACTCCATTCTTCGTGATGGAATTGTTGCTTCGTCGTGATGGTTGTCGATGTAGCTTTGTCCTTTGTTGGTGGATGATGATGTTGTTATGAACTTCTTTGAATGAGGGGGGTTTTTTTTTTTTTTTTTTTGTGCTCTAACTTTTGCCTAGGTTGATTTGAGGATTTCAACCTAGCGAGCTTTTTTTTTAATCCCCCTTTGAAACATTGCTTGATTTTTCTCCATGGTTGTAGTTCCACCTTGCTTGATGTCTTGGATTTGTCGTTGATGTTGTCGCATTCGTCACGGTGTTTAGCCCCTAGGCGTTCAAGTGACAGCCTTCGTTCTAAAACTTGCTTAGACATCTTTTCATCATTTTGCCAAGAATTAAATTGAACAACTTGAAAGAGTGTATGAGGACAAGAACGAATTTCATTTATTGAAGACTGACTCAAACTTTGACATTAACGAGAAGAAGAAGAAAACTTAATGCACACAAAATAGGACTCTGACTATTTTTTTTTTAAATCCTATTTCTAGGTAGAGAAAGAGAAACGGAGATTGTTGTCGTCATCCTTGTTGTTGTAGTTCTCCCAATTTCAAACCCAAATCATTCTTATTTGATGAGTTCTTGCATGTTGTCACTCTCTAATGGTTGCTCTTCATCCACAGTAAATTCGTCGTTATCGATCAAATCTTGGATGATATTTCGGAGAGTGAAGCATCCCTCGGTAGTGTGGCCGCTATGCTTGTGGTAGTCACAATACTTGTGATGGGCATGGTTGGGACGCATCGTCTTGGGTTTGTACGGCTAAAGGCTTGATCTTTCCACTTGCCACCAAAGTTTCAAATGCTTCGGCTTGGGTTACTCCTAGGAGAGGAGTGAAAACTAGGTTGTCGGCGGTACTTTTGTGGCTTTTGAGGGACGGGCCACTTGAGCAAGTTTTACCGTTGACCTTTGCCTTGTTGTCGGTGAACTCTTGCAGACGAGCTTTGAGTTCGGAAACCTCTTCCTCGTGAATTCTCCTCTCGAGATCAAAACGGGCTTGCCATAAATCGTCCTTGCGGCGGGCATCCTCGACAAGTCTATCCATTTGTTCCCCCATGGCTCTTATTATGTTGAAAAGCCTTTCGTTGGACACGGAAATGTTCTCTCCCTTGTTGTTGTTGCCGTTGGAAGCCATTGGACCTATTGAAAGAGCACGGTTGATTTTAAGATGGCCCCACAAACATTTTTTTGAATAAAATAAATTAACCCACAAACAGGAAAAGACTCAACCACATAGAGAAAATGATTTTTTTTTATTTATTTATTTACAAAAGTCAGAAGGACGTAGTCCTTTTGGGGTTTCTAGAAAAATAGTGGAATCATCACACTAGTATATAGACCTTCTCGCGGTCCCATATACTCATCGGATTCCACCACGCTTGTGATACCTACATGTGACGGGATTAAACTAAATTAATGTCATAAAGCATACATGTGGGGACAGATTTTTTATTTTCGTCCATAATAACCACTTGGGGACTGTAGATACCCCGATCTCACACCCCTTATCAAACCCTTTTAATCGGTCTAAACCCTAAAATTGACCTAAGCCCAGATTTGGCTATGCGGGAGTGCCGTGAGCCTTATCAGTGCAACGAATGGATTAACGGACTTTAAATTCATGATAAGAGCAAAAAAACGAGTAAATAGGCATGTACTTCAATTATTGAGCTGCAGGACCCGAAACGGGGCCCGCACCCTTAGAACTGCTCGTTATTATCCATTCTGTGCATTACAAATATATTATTGTCATTCCTTGCTCATTAACATATTTCAGATAGACGTACATGACCACAAGATTATTTCAAACAACTTCCATGTTGGGACCGCGGACAACCGGGACACCGTTGCGCGCACTCGGACAAAACTTGGAATGTTGCGGAACCAATACCAGAGCAAAAATTGTGATCATTCACGCCTAAAAGAGCCAGACAAGTGGCCCAAGTTGGCTGGCCAAATAAATAAGGAAGGAGCCAATCAGAATACGACAAGTGGCACTTGGGAAGAAGGGACGGAGGTATGAGCCGTACGGCTGGTTTAGGAGGTTCAGACAGCAGTTTGTTCTTCAGCAACTTGGCCACAAAAGTCTTGATTTTGATCATTCCCAGCTGCAAATGGACGGGGTAGCCACCCCCTAAACTGACTCCTAGGCCTAGCAAGGGTGGCCTAAGGTCATTTCCCACCTCCCTCCTCCATATACTCACCTCCCTCATCCATTTTATAAGAAAAGAACACTCCCATTCACCCTTGTTCTCTCTAGCACTTCCAAGAAGCACTCTCACCACTCTTAAATCTCAGTCCATAGACCACCATATCACCACCATAACACCACCCTAAACACACACCAAACACAAGCAAAAACAACTCACTCAAACACTCTTTCAATCTAAGGTAAACACCTTAAGAAAAGCAACAAAAAAGTCTTCCCTTGGAAGCAAAGGAAGCACATCTAGGTAATATCTTGTTCTTGTAAAGCTCACCTATGTAAGATGTAGTTGATTATGTAATGTGTTGAGAGGTCTAGCCACCATGTTAGGCTAGACCTCCATTTGATGTCCAAAGATACAATGTTGATATTCTTGTTGTTCTTCTCTCTAAATGATGATATATCTTGATCAAATGCTTCAATGGCTGTTGTTTTGTGTTGTTTGTATGTATATATATGCACACACAAAGTTTTATGCCCACATCACTTTATGTAGATGAGTTTTCATAGGTGTTTTCATGCCATTTGTATTTTTCCAGCAGTCTGTCAGTCAGTATCTTTCTGTCTTGTTGCTCTCTTTATGCAATACAAACGTGGTTTTTGGTCTTAGACCACAAAATATGGTTTGTTCTATACAAACATAGGAAAATGATCATGTACATATCTTATTTTTACCCTGAGTGGAAGGGGTTCTTTCCATTTTTTGTTCCAGCTCTCTGTTCTCAGATTTACATATCACCTGTTCTGACACCAAAATGTCAGAGGTGTTTTGCATGACCTAATCTTTCTTGATGGCTTTGAAATGCTCCAGATATAAACTTTAATATGTTAGGAATAACTTTCATGTTTAGTGTTACCCATGATTACCCGTTTTCATGATGCACAAAGTGGATCTTTTGTGGAAGTATGAATATCTGTCAGATTAGGCTGTTGAAAGTTCTATCTTGTGAATTAAAGCAAACATTCCTAGAATAGGATGACTTCCTCTTATATTATTCACCATTTTGTTAGGGCATAAAAGCAAGGCATAAAAGGCATAAAATTGAATCTACGTGGCATGCATACTAGAGACCATCACGGGCGAGGAGAGTGCCTTGCCTAACCCCTTCTCTTCTCGTAACTTAGCCCCCGAACCCACTTTCTCTAAAAAAAGGTTTTATCTTCGTTTTTCCTAAAATAAAATGAGGTGGCGACTCTTGACTGTTTTGATTCCATCGAGAGGAAACCATTGTGTGAGAACCGAGCGCATTTCCAAAAGCATATTAGCACGAGGCATCACCCGAATCGCCCTCGCGGGACGATCATTTCGGTGCGATTTGTCTTCGAGCGCGGGCTCTCACAGGGACGGAGTTTTATTTCGTCCATGATAACCACTTGGCATGTATGATTTGAAGACATTAGTTTAGAGAAATCTCGACACATGAAAAACCGACTTAGTCAAAGAGTGTTAGAACCTAGACTAAGAATGTGTTGGCTTGTGCTCGGCTAAAGAGAGGCTTAAAGGTCACCCACGTCATGTAGTCATGAACTACGCCACGGGTTGAGGTTTACCTGCGAGAGCCCGCGCTCGAAGACAAACCGCACCGAAATGACCGCCCGCGAAGGCGGTTCGGGTCTGTTTCGTGCCGATGCGCTTTTGGAAATGCACTCGGTTCTCACACAATGGTTTCCTCTCGATGGAATCAAAAGAGTCAAGAGTCGCCACCTCACTTTATTTTAGGAAAAATGAAGACAAAACATTTTATTTAGACAAAGTGGGTTCGGGGGCTAAGTTACGAGAAAGACAAGGGGTTAGGCACTCTCCTCGCCCGTGATGGTCTCTAGTATGCATGCCACTTAGATTCATTTTATGCCTTTTATGCCATGATTTTATTTGTAACGACCCGAAAACCCGCCTCTATTTTCTTAGTAATAAATATTTAATTATTTATTTATTTCTTATTTATTTATTTAAATTATTTATTTATCTAAATAAATTTTGTGTGCATTTTATATTTCATAATAATTTATGCCTAGCATTTTATTTGAGTTATTTGTGCTAGTGTAGTAGTGTTGGGACTTGATTGTAGTAGGGAGTTTAATTGTAATGGTAAGTAGTAGGGGAGGGGCCCTAGGTGTAACATTCTAATTAATCATCCCCCTACTCCCTCCCTACTTCCCCCTTTCCCTCACCTTCTCCCTCACTCTCCAGCACACACACACACACTCAATCTCTCTCTCTCTCCTTCATGGTTAAAAAGGGTAAGAAACTTTCTCCTTCTCTCTTCTTTTTAGTCCCCTTCCTCTCATTATCTCTCATTTCTCATAACTTGAAACATGTTTAGATCGTCGTTAGGATCGTAGAGAACAAAGAAATTTCGAATTCCGGCAACTTTGATAAAATCTGGGTAAGTTGTTTTTCCCTATTTTTATGCTAAAATGTTCATATCATGCTTATATAATGCTTGAGTTGTTATATTTGAAGTTTGGTTGAGTTTAGAATTTCTTTGGAATTTATTTTGGGTTTTGATTAAAAATGGTGATTTTGTTGAATGTTGGGATTTAATCTTGATTTTAGTTGTTATATGAGTTCTTTTAGACCCATAAGTTGCTCTAGTACCTTAGTATGCTAGTTAGGAGTGTTGGAATTTTGGTTTAGTTTTGGTTTGGGTTGAAAATGGAATAACTCAGTTCATCCCTCCCGATTTCCGGCAGACCAGAGGGTTGGACGACCGCCCAAAATATGGTGGGCGACTGCACATCTATCTGAAAGGTTTTGTTCTTGTTTGATGGCTTTTTGTGCGACCGCACAGACTCGAGTGGGCGGCCGCACAGAACCTCTGAAGGCTTTCATTTGTTATTTTGTGTGATTGAAGAATGCGTTTTGGTCTAAGTCTTGGGTGTCCTTCTAGTCAACCTTAGTGAACATTGTAGTGCACTCTAGTGATAGAATTGGGTCCCTTGTGATTAAGTTTGTGATGTGAAATTTAGTTTTATGTTTTTTCATAATTTTGGGGTTATTTGGGTTTTAGAGGCACATGAATTGAGTTTTCTTGTCTTTAAATGTTAGGATAGAAGTATATATAGGTACTCCTAAGTTTTAGAATGAAAGGAGCGAAATTCGGAGCTAAAACAGGGATTTTTCATAATGTCCGGCCAAAACTTTATAAATTGTCCGTTTTACGTTCAATCTTCCGGAGACCATAACTTCTTCGTACGGACTCCGTTTTGGACGTGTAAACTATCGTTGGAACGATATTTTCGAGTACTACGCAATGGTTCTATTGGTCGCATGGTTACAGATCAGAATGGTTGTCTTATTGTTGAGGTTTAGGATCAAGGTGTAGTCTTGGTCTAGGCTCCGTAGTACTTTTCTAGTTGACTTAGTTGGGCACCGTGGGACACTTTAGTAATTGAAATTGGTTCCTTTGTGAACAACGATGTTATGTAATTTGATCAAGTATTGTTTGGGAATGTTTGGGCATCTTATGATGTGTTCGTGACTGTTCCAATCGAATTGATTTTCGAGTAAGACTTGGTTTAGGTTTTAGGCGATGTCCTATAGTACCTAGAGGGTGGTTATTGAACACCAAAGTGTAGGGTTTAGTCCGGTCGTGATCATGTTCTAATAAGGGTAACCTTTGGATTCGTTTTGGGGTGTTTAGAATTGGTTCGTTATGGACGGAGGTAAAGCGTGAATTGGCAATTGGGTACTTACGGTTTGATTAACCTTAAGGTGTATTCATTCTGATTTCCTACTTTGGAATTCCAGGTGTGATGAGATGGTTGAGTTCATAGTCCTAGTATATCTCTATGAGTAATGTTTAGGGTCATTTTGGTAATAGTCATTGTGCCATTTGCAAGCGACCGTTTGGGTTGTGCTCTTTATGATTAACTTGTGGGTATCATATTTAGGATGTATTTGGTACGTGCCTTATCTTGGAATCATTATGTTTTAATGGTCAATGTTGTTGGACTCTTTTATGAGAAACTCCTTGTGCTATTGTTGTTGAACTCTTCTTGAGTAATCGTTTGCATCTTTTATGGTGATTAATTGGTATGATTCCCTACTTTGGAATCAAGGGTTGTTTATTGTGCTAGTATTTTATTACTTAGCCTTTACTTGAAAGTCCATCTGGTATTTTGTGTGTGTTTGGGCGATGCGAAACATTATGATGGCACAGCCAAGTCCATTGTGATGTTGACCATTGTTTTGCCCCATTATTACCCTCCTCCAGATTGGCCTTGGATGTGAGAAGAGCTAGCTCCTTTGTGTGCATTTTAGCTTTACTTGGAGCATGACTTTGTGGCTTGTCTCCCGTCCCTTGTGACACTTCATTTGGTTATTGGTTCCGGTACCGGGTTTCTCTTCAGCTTTTATGCTACTATAAAGATGGTTTGTTGATCGATGGGTTGATCGGTCGCTTCTGACCGGGGGTTTTCTCTTCAGCTTTTATGCTACTATGAAGATGGCTTGATGGGTTGATTGATTGATTGGTCGGTTCTGACCGGGGTTCCTATTCGGTGGTTATACTGCTATTGTTGCTTGGTTGATCGGTTGAAGCTGCGCAGCGATTGTTCTATCAGTTTGGTGAAACCTTGGCTAAGTATCCTTTGTTACGTTATTTCAGTCTTATGTGCTGCATGATGAGTTAGTCGTTATTTCCAACTGGTATGGGACAGTTGGCGATAGGGAGCTTTCTCATTTGTTGTTACGTGATTTACTTGTTCAGTTATCGTTGATTTGCATGATATTATGCCATGTAGGTGCATTTAGTAACTTACTGAGATTTTATCTCACCCCGTTTCTTGTTTCAAATTGTTTTTCCTTAACCCCCCCCAGGAAAGAAAGTGGTAGCGTTGTGAGGTCCGTTGTAGCGGGAATCTTCTGAGCAGGTTGATCGTATTTGGGATAGTCGCTCTTCGGAGCCTTTATGTATTTTATTGTGGGTTCGTAGTCGTTCAGTGTGTTGTATATACGGTTGTACTTTGGGTATTTTTGTTAATAGTTGTTCTTGCTTCCGCATTTGTTTCTAGTCTCCGAGTTATAATCTCGTTGAGGTGTTGTTTGATGGTATTGGTTTATAGTTGAATTCACGCGCCCGGTTTGGTATATTATATTTTGGAGATGTATATTATAAAAATTTTATATTTATGGATTTGTAAGATTTCCGGGGCGTGACAGTTGGTATCAGAGCAATGGTTTTAGATCTTGAAGGAGAATAAGAACTCTGATATTGAATATGTTTCAATACTTGGGTGTTATGATTTTGAGTGGTTTAGAAACTAAGTTTTCTTGAAAGTATGAGGTTAAGGTAGAAGTTGGTTGAGTTAGGAGTCGTGGTATTGACGTCGAGTGTTCCTTCTCTTGTGGTATATCAAGTATAGGATTGGTGTCAATAGTGTTGGTTCCATTGGGGTTAGTTGGCTTGGGAATCAAGAGTGCGAGTTTTGAAGGCTTGGACGTACCTATCTCGTAAAGTGGAAATGTCTTGTGCTATGTTCGTATGTTTGTTCTTATTAAGTGATTTATGTTGAGGTGTATTCTCGAGTACGAAATTTCGCGATTTCTACTGATTGAGGTAAGGTGAATTGGTTATGTCACCTATACAGGATATTGACGAGTTAAGTAGTATGGCCCAGCTTTCAAGGTGTCTCGAATTTCTTTGGTGCCATCGACAGGTGGGGAATAATTCTATATTAGTGTGTTTGACTTGTTTAGGAGCATACTAAGTATATATAATGTTCAGGTTCTATATTGAAAATCAGAAAATCTTTATTATAAGGTTGTGCAGGGAATTTAGCTTATTCAGTTGGCAATACTAATGTTGAGTCTTGAGTATAATTTATGTTGGGTGCGATATGTCGCTTGGCCGATAATGAACTTGGGTTATTTGATGAGTTAAGATAAGAAACAATACTGATAGGTGAATCAGTGAACATATAGTGTCGATTGGGTTAAAAGAGTTAAAGATTCAATTTGAGAATTTCTTGATAGGAGTTTTTCTTTACTTTTGGTACATCTACGTGAGTGCATCGGAATTGTTTAGTATGAGGAAATGCTTAATTTATTATGGGTCATAATAAGAAGTTGAGTTATGATACTTTTGGGATCATTTTAATACATGACTGGAGTTGAGTTAAAGCAATACGAGTTAGGAGTATATTGTGGAAGTTATAATCATTAATGATGGTGAGCGCGTTGAGTTTAAAGGACTAGACATATTTAGAGAATGTGAGAATTCCGCGAGATATTAAAGGCATTTTTTGGGTTTTAGTGAACAGTTGTCACTTGGTTCTGAATCTTTTCTTAGTGGCGTTCTCGTTTGGATTAAGGATTTGTAAAGGAAGTTGAGTATGGATACTTGGGCATATTAAAGGGTGCTATGATTTTGTATTGGGACGGAGCAGTTGTTGAATATTTCGGATTATTAGTGACCCTTTGTAATATCTTTTAGAGTTGTAAGTTGTAATATATTACTATTTATTGAAACAAAGATTGTGAAAATTTCAGATCGTTACAGTTGCTACTTTAATGGTAATCCTTAGAGATATAGTCACGCGGTGAACATTTGGAGGATGAGAAATTTCTTTAGCTTTTCACAGTTTAAGAAGTTGAGTAAGCTTGAGATGGTTTAAAGTTTTGAATTTCTGGATATTCCCTTAGAAAACTAAGTATGAGGTAATGCAAGTAGTTTGAGAAATTCAAAGATTTTGACTGTATTATGTTTTATCTCATGAGGAAGTGAGTGTGGTAGGGGAATCTCATTTGATCGGATAGTTGATGATGGTAAATTTTTGAGTATATCATTGAGTCATTGGGTGACAATAATCGTTAGCCCTATTCCTTCTCTTATTTGTTCGGGTAGTAGTATGATTACTTGGGATGATGTCTAGATCGTCAATGCGTACGGGTGAACCGGAAAAGTAAAACTTATGGATGTTGATGATTTAGGGTTGATGGTGAGCGTGATGCTAATTAGGATCAAATCAGCTATGTCTCAGAATTGGTGAACAAGTGATAGTCTTGAGAATGTGAAATTCGGGATGAAAGAGGAAGTTAACTTTAGGATGTTGATATGAATATGCTTGAGATATGTATGTGTTCAATATGTGTGGGTTTATTTGAGTCATGGAATTGATGTCTGAAATCTTTAATAGGTACTTGATTTGGGGTTACGAGTGCTTTATGCGAATTGATACTTTGTCGCCTCATTATGACCGCGCGTTGTGATTTTGATGAGTGAATTCGCGGGCGAATTCTTTTTAAGGAGGGTAGATTGTAACGACCCGAAAACCCGCCTCTATTTTCTTAGTAATAAATATTTAATTATTTATTTATTTCTTATTTATTTATTTAAATTATTTATTTATCTAAATAAATTTTGTGTGCATTTTATATTTCATAATAATTTATGCCTAGCATTTTATTTGAGTTATTTGTGCTAGTGTAGTAGTGTTGGGACTTGATTGTAGTAGGGAGTTTAATTGTAATGGTAAGTAGTAGGGAGGGGCCCTAGGTGTAACATTCTAATTAATCATCCCCCTACTCCCTCCCTACTTCCCCCTCTCCCTCACCTTCTCCCTCACTCTCCAGCACACACACACACACACACTCAATCTCTCTCTCTCTCCTCCATGGTTAAAAAGGGTAAGAAACTCTCTCCTTCTCTCTTCTTTTTAGTCCCTTCCTCTCATTATCTCTCATTTCTCATAACTTGAAACATGTTTAGATCGTCGTTAGGATCGTAGAGAACAAAGAAATTTCGAATTCCGGCAACTTTGATAAAATCCGGGTAAGTTGCTTTTCCCTATTTTTATGCTAAAATGTTCATATCATGCTTATATAATGCTTGAGTTGTTATATTTGAAGTTTGGTTGAGTTTAGAATTTATTTAGAATTTATTTTGGGTTTTGATTAAAAATGGTGATTTTGTTGAATGTTGGGATTTAATCTTGATTTTGGTTGTTATATGAGTTCTTTTAGACCCATAAGTTGCTCTAGTACCTTAGTATGCTAGTTAGGAGTGTTGAATTTTGGTTTAGTTTTGGTTTGGGTTGAAAATGGAATAACTCATTTCATCCCTCCCGATTTTCGGCAGACCAGAGGGTTGGGCGACCGCCCAAAATATGGTGGGCGACCGCACATCTATCTGAAAGGTTTTGTTCTTGTTTGATGGCTTTTTGTGCGACCGCACAGACTCGAGTGGGCGGCCGCACAGAACCTCTGAAGGCTTTCATTTGTTATTTTGTGTGATTGAAGAATGCGTTTTCATCTAAGTCTTGGGTGTCCTTCTAGTCAACCTTAGTGAACATTGTAGTGCACTCTAGTGATAGAATTGGGTCCCTTGTGATTAAGTTTGTGATGTGAAATTTAGTTTTATGTTTTTTCATAATTTTGGGGTTATTTGGGTTTTAGAGGCACATGAATTGAGTTTTCTTGTCTTTAAATGTTAGGATAGAAGTATATATAGGTACTCCTAAGTTTTAGAACGAAAGGAGCGAAATTCGGAGCTAAAACATGGATTTTTCATAATGTCCGGCCGAAACTTTATAAAAATTGTCCGTTTTACGTTCAATCTTCCGGAGACCATAACTTCTTCGTACGGACTCCGTTTTGGACGTGTAAACTATCGTTGGAAAGCTCTTTTCGAGTACTACGCAATGGTTCTATTGGACGCATGGTTACAGATCAGAATGGTTGTCTTATTGTTGAGGTTTAGGATCAAGGTGTAGTCTTGGTCTAGGCTCCGTAGTACTTTTCTAGTTGACTTAGTTGGGCACCGTGAGACACTTTAGTAATTGAAATTGGTTCCTTTGTGAACAATGATGTTATGTAATTTGATCAAGTATTGTTTGGGAATGTTTGGGCATCTTATGATGTGTTCGTGACTGTTCCAATCGAATTGATTTTCGAGTAAGACTTGGTTTAGGTTTTAGGCGATGTCCTATAGTACCTAGAGGGTGGTTATTGAACACCAAAGTGTAGGGTTTAGTCCGGTCGTGATCATGTTCTAATAAGGGTAACCTTTGGATTCGTTTGGGTGTTTAGAATTGGTTCGTTATGGACGGAGGTAAAGCGTGAATTGGCAATTGGGTACTTACGGTTTGATTAACCTTAAGGTGTATTCATTCTGATTTCCTACTTTGGAATTCCAGGTGTGATGAGATGGTTGAGTTCATAGTCCTAGTATATCTTTATGAGTAATGTTTAGGGTCATTTTGGTAATAGTCATTGTGCCATTTGCAAGCGACCGTTTGGTTGTGCTCTTTATGATTAACTTGTGGGTATCATATTTAGGATGTATTTGGTACGTGCCTTATCTTTGAATCATTATGTTTTAATGGTCAATGTTGTTGGACTCTTTTATGAGAAACTCCTTGTGCTATTGTTGTTGAACTCTTCTTGAGTAATCGTTTGCATCTTTTATGGTGATTAATTGGTATGATTCCCTACTTTGGAATCAAGGGTTGTTTATTGTGCTAGTATTTTATTACTTAGCCTTTACTTGAAAGTCCAGCTGGTATTTTGTGTGTGTTTGGGCGATGCGAAACATTATGATGGCACAGCCAAGTCCAATGTGATGTTGACCATTGTTTTGCCCCATTATTACCCTGCTCCAGATTGGCCTTGGATGTGAGAAGAGCTAGCTCCTTTGTGTGCATTTTAGCTTTACTTGGAGCATGACTTTGTGGCATGTCTCCCGTCCCTTGTGACACTTCATTTGGTTATTGGTTCCGGCACCGGGTTTCTCTTCAGCTTTTATGCTACTAGGAAGATGGTTTGTTGATCGATGGGTTGATCGGTCGCTTCTGACCGGGGGTTTTCTCTTCAGCTTTTATGCTACTATGAAGATGGCTTGATGGGTTGATTGATTGATTGGTCGGTTCTGACCGGGGTCCTATTCGGTGGTTATACTGCTATTGTTGCTTGGTTGATTGGTTGAAGCTGCGCAGCGATTGTTCTATCAGTTTGGTGAAACCTTGGCTAAGTATCCTTTGTTACGTGTTTATTTCAGTCTTATGTGCTGCATGATGAGTTAGTCGTTATTTCCAACTGGTATGGGACAGTTGGCGATAGGGAGCTTTCTCATTTGTTGTTACGTGATTTACTTGTTCAGTTATCGTTGATTTGCATGATATTATGCCATGTAGGTGCATTTAGTAACTTACTGAGATTTATCTCACCCCGTTTCTTGTTTCAAATTGTTTTTCCTTAACCCCCCCCCCCCCCCAGGAAAGAAAGTGGTAGCGTTGTGAGGTCCGTTGTAGCGGGAATCTTCTGAGCAGGTTGATCGTATTTGGGATAGTCGCTCTTCGGAGCCTTTATGTATTTTATTGTGGGTTCGTAGTCGTTCAGTGTGTTGTATATACGGTTGTACTTTGGGTATTTTTGTTAATAGTTGTTCTTGCTTCCGCATTTGTTTCTAGTCTCCGAGTTATAATCTCGTTGAGGTGTTGTTTGATGGTATTGGTTTATAGTTGAATTCACGCGCCCGGTTTGGTATATTATATTTTGGAGATGTATATTATAAAAAATTTATATTTATGGATTTGTAAGATTTCCGGGGCGTGACATTGTGAGTTTACTTTTGTAAATTTTAACAAAAGTGTATGAAAATCTTAGTTATCTATTTTTTAAACTTTTAATTTGCACCTTAAAAAAAAATTACTTTAGCAGGTATATACTCCATCTGTCCTAAAATATTTTCACATTTTTTTCATTGTTATTATAAAAGAACTTTGAGCAATGAGTTTATGTTGATTTAATTATATTAATGAAAATTTAAAACTTATCATTGATAGACTATCAAAAATACTATCAATAACAATTTTTAGATTTTTATTACGATAATTTATCAACCTAAATTTATTACTCAAATTTCCTCATACTAACGGCAAAAAAGCGTGAAGCTATGATTTTTCTTAAATGGGGTCAAAATTATTTTTGCGGTGTATTTTTTTCCAATAATTAAAGGGGTCAAAATTAATGTTTTTAGTATTAAAAATGCTATTATTATAATTTGAAGGGGGTGAAATGCATAGAACTCCAAAATCCAAGGGGGTCAGCTAACCTCCATAAGCACTATGTGGTTTCGCCACTGTTGAAGGTTCCACCTTAAAACCAATTGATGATAAAGAGGTAACTCCTCAAGTCTATATACCAGTCCTTGTTTCTCTCTTTAGTAGATTTGGTATATTTGTCTAACACGCCCCCTCATGTATAGCCAGGCAGTCAGACTTTGCTTAGGTTTACGATGTGGACTTATTAATCGGATGATGCGGAGCAACATCATGAGCTATTGGTCCTACACTTGTAGTGGATCTTGTAGTAGAGATAGCAGAGGGTCCATAAAAGCAGTGGAAGCGATCAGGTCAACATAGATTGGTGCCTCTGATACCATCTTAGAATAGAGATGTGTCAGAAGCAGAGAGAGGCCTAAGTATGAACATAGGCTAGATCGAGCAGGTATCAAACTATATTAGAGGGTCCACCTTATAACCAATTGGTGATAAGGAGAGTAGCTCCTCAAATCTATATACTGGTCTATGTTTCTCTTTTTAGTAGATGTGTGATAATTGCCTAACAAGTATTACTTTTCTAAAGATTTCATATACTATAGATAATAAGGTTACAAGAATCATTTTACAAGAATCAAGGAGATGAGAATAGAATTAAACTTAATAAACAATTTTATTATTTTTTTAAAACGTTTATTTAAGTTATTTATAATTAATTACTTTTATTATGTCCCGTCGAGTATCGACGGGTCACTAACAAGTATTTTTAAAAGAAGAGTGTAACTTGTTAAGAATTCGGTGGAGAAGAGTATGATGATAATTATGTGTTTATTCCATCTCTCAAATCTCAATGTTTACATTGGCCTCCTATTTATACACGAGTCCTAGCAATCTTAATTCTAGTAAGGGATATTTACTTGGAGAAGGAGTCTATCACTCGAAACTAATTCCAAAAATCAAGCTAATCACATATCCTACCTAGTTTACATTTATCAAATTAGGAATGAAATTCACAACACAGATTAAGAAGATATTCACAATATTTCATTCAGATTCCAGCTTGATCTCGATCTCGTTCGGTTGACTCGGTCAAGCTCGGTCCGTTCATTCGGTCTCAATCCGCTCCACGCGGTCCGCTCCATCTTATTCTAGAAGAGGCTTTGACCAATAAGTCCCTCATCCAAACAAAAATGACCAATAAGGATCGACATTATGAAAACTCGTCAATAAGTCCCTTGCAATTTCCTTGGACCAGAATGCCCCTGCTCTCCCATGCTCTCTCTGCGCTCCATTATGTCATGCAGAAAGCAGTCCTAGTCCTAGAACGCCAGGGGCTTCTTCTGATTGGAGATCTGCATTTCTCTCTCTCTCTCCTTCTTCTTTGTCTTTCCCGTTTTCTATCCCTCTCCCTCCTACTTTTTCTCTCTTTCTTTTTTTCCCTCAAAATTTTAAAATGTAATATTTCAAAATCTAGAAATTGAAAAATAATCCGAGACCACCGTTTTAATCGTGTCGTCAAATCGAATCAAACAAGTACACTCAACACATAATTCAAATTTTAGAAATAAAAATCTCATTTTACACTAGTAAAAATTTGAGAAAATCATTTTTCATTTCTCAATTAATTTCACAATTTTAGAAAATAAAATTTCATTTTCACTTGTAAAATCATTTTTCAACTGATTTCTCAGTTGTATGATTTCTCAATTGTGTGATTTCACAGTTGTGTCATTTTTTCATTTTTCATTTTAAAAACTGATAAATTCATCTCTCAATTTTTCACAATCATTATAATAACTGAGACATGCATTTCACAGTTGTTCACACATGAATTTGAATATAATAATTGAGACATTCATTTAACAGTTGTTCATAATTGAGTAAAAACTGATAAAATCATCTCACATTTTTCACAATTGATGACTCAATTTATCGGTTTAATTATATAATAAATGAGACATTCATTACTCAGTTATTCACATATGAATTTGAGTACAAGAACTAGTACATTCATTTCTCCGTTATCAATTTTTCTCTATTGTTAATATAATAATAATGAGATATTTATTTCTCATTTATTCACACACGAGTTTAATATAAGAACTGATAAATTTATTTCTCAGTTGTTAACACATGAGTTGAGTGTAACAACTAAGAAATTCATTGCACAGATTTTACAAAGGATACTTAGTTTCAGAACTATGTGTTGTCAAATGCTCTTTAAACAATTGTGAAATAAATTTTATCTCATTTTTTTATAATTAAAAATGAGTAATTATTCAATTGTGAAGAATTAATACTCCTAACAAAAAAAAAAAAAAAAACAAAAAACAACAAATGTGAGGTTGTAGTGTTAAATATATAATAGTCTACTAATGGAACAAGTGAGAAGCTTGACATAGTGGTTAGGAGTCTTAGTCAAATATAAGAGGTCTTGGGTTCAAACCCCCCCAAGAGCTAATAATTTTTATTTATAATACTTGGGGTTGCATATGGTTGTGGTGGCAACGGGTGGAGGTCCGGCGGCAGTGGTGGTACTGGGTGGAGATCCGGCAGTGGCGGCAGTGGGTGAGGTCCGGCGGCGGTGGCGGTGGCGGCAGCGGGTGGAGGTACGGCGGCGGCGGTGGGTGAGGTCCGACGGCGGCGGCGGTTGGTGGCGATGGGTGGCGGCTGACGGTCAAAGTCAAAGGTTTAGTAGGCGGTCAAAGATGGTCAATGGTTAAAGGTGTAATAGGATTTTATTTTGGTTGGGGGTATTTTTGCCATTTAAAAAGGGTGAGGGATTTATTGGTAAAATTGATTTCAACCCAAGGACCCTAAAGTAGAATATGAAATTTTGTGTTTTTATTAGCAAATACCACATTTTCTAAGGGACTTATTGGTAAAAATCTCCTTATTCTACTACTTAACTTGTAAGGTTTCTAACAAGCCATGATCCCATTGCACTGCCTCATGTCAACTTAAAATTGTTGCAGCGATTTATTGTTAATAATTAAGACACATCTTATTTTTTTTGGTAAGTAGATTACGGTGATTCATTGAGCAATACATAAAAATTAACAAACAATTTTTATTGAGCCAATAAATCTCAGCCACATTTAAGTAAGAACGAAAAATGTAAATATATGACCAATTGGTATAGTAACTTATAAATTAAGATCATACTCCTTCCGTCCCATTTCAAAATACAAAATTTGTCATTTTAAGTGTCCTATAGAAATTGCAAAATCTAAAAGTGGATTTTTTAAAATAATTTTCAATTAGTGGGACCCACTTGTCATACTCACATCAACTAATCCACATACTATTCCCTATCCCACTATCTCCCTCCTACCCAACTATCTACACTCATAACACATCACATTTTTCACTTTTAACCTTAATTCTTGTGCTATTATATTTTTTTTCAATTTAAAATGAGATGGAGGGAGTATGACACCAGGAGGACCCAATGAGGCAAACTCACATGTCTGAAAAGAAATGAGCATGTGAAGATAGAAGAAGAAAAGGGGCATAAGGTAGTATAGAGGGGGATGTAAAAACTTGAAATGCATTGTTGGTCGGACTAGTTGCAGTACAATATAGTCCTACTCCAAACCGGTCTCAATTATTCCATTTAGAACTCTTCTAATTGTCACGCTGCAACGATTGATTATTATTTACATTTCCGCTCCGCATAATGTATCATAAATAAATAAGCATCATGTTTTTTGACTATTTAAACTTTATAGTTTATAAAGATATAAGCACTTGTTTAACTAATCATTTTTTATTTATACACTTTTAAATTTAAATTGCAGAAATCAGAAAAAACAAATCGGATAATAAAAAAATACAAGTGGAAAAATTATTTTAGCAGAGAGTACTTTTTCCACTAGCTCAAAACGAAAATTGTGTCCAAAGTTCATGTTGGTAAATCAGACCCAAGAGATAGCAGATAATAATGAACGCAAATCAACAAGTAAGAACACAGATTTTACGTGGTTCACCAACAACCTATTGGCTATGTCCACGGGCAAAGGGAAACAGATATTATTATGGCGGAGAAACAATTACAAGAAGATGATCACTCTAATCTATGTTTACATGAACTTTGATCACAAAGTTCCTACCAATGCAAAACCCTGGATCTAGAATTATTGATCTCTTTCTCTCTATGTCATTGAATCACGCAGAGAATACTAATTTACATCTAGTATTTATAGTGCTAGAGACCTAAACCATAAGACAGAATAAGTCCTTAATTAAATCCCAAAAAGATTTAATTACTTTCATTTTTCTTCTCAAAATTGATTTATTCAATGTCACTTTCCCTAACAATCTCGACCTTGACTTTGAATCTCCACGAATAATTCAGATGCACGAGCTACTGACATAGACTCCACCTTGAGCCACATGCCTCGTACCAGAAACATATTTTTCAACCTTTGCCTCAGTCTGTCTTTCGTCAAAGACACTAGATTTGTCCTCCGAACAATCAGATTTTTCGTGCGCCATGTATCTTCAAGACACTCAGAATTTGCCTCACCAGACAAACAACTTTGTCCTCTGGACAATCAGATGTTCTTCATGCATGTATCCTACAGACACCCAGACTTGCACCTACGGGCACTCAGAATTGCCCCAACGGGCAACTAACAGTCATTCAGATGTGGCCCATCCAGTCGACATTGGATCTTGCCAACCATGACAGATAAAAACTGGTGTGTTTTGATCTTCTAGCCGTGGCTTGCCCAGTTCACTACCGCCTAGAGTAAAACGCTGCTCCACCTTCTTGTCAACACCCCCACCCATCTCAGAACCTTGGAGGATATACATGGAACCTTTTCTCGCCCTTCAGAATCACATCTGAACCTTTGTAGACATCCAGAACTCCACCTTCACCTTTGAAACTGTATCCTTTCTTGTCCAACCGACTAAGCGATATCAGATTCTTTGCTACTTGTGAAACATGTCTCATCATGTTCAATGTGAGATATTTATCACCTGAAGTTCTCACCTTTACAGAGCCCATGCCAACTACCTCGCAGACAGATCCATTAGCCATATAAATATGGTTTCTATCCTTCTGCTCGTACGTTGTAAACTGCTCCTTGAGCGAACACATGTGATAAGAAGCACCCGAATCTAGAACCCATGCAACTTCCTTGCACGCTTCTTCTTCAGTCACTAAGGCATAATCACAATCCTCATCCAGATTGTCACTGCTTGCCATCGCTGCAGCCTACTCAGAATTCTTCAGATGCGGAGTCAGATGTACAACTCTGAAATCTAACCAGATTATTGTTGGATATTATGCCTTAGGCCCTTGAGAAAATCCTATGCGTTAAATCATAGCTTCATTGTTATAGAGATAACAAACCCGATTATTATATCTTTTGCATGTTTATTATAATAATCAATGCCCCTAGAACTTATGAAGGGCTAACATGAGTTTAATGGATAATCATATGATGATTATGGTGCATAGGATGCGGATTAAACTTATGGGTACTTGTTGGAGAACAAGGTACTGGATAGACCCGTTATGAGATTTATGTCATGGTCAAATGTCATTATTAGATCATATAATAGTCATACCATTTGAATCCTTAAACCTGAGATTATCATGGTCTTCCAGATGATGAACATTATGTTTGACATACTCAAATGCTATCCTTAATCGGGTGGTTATAAAGGCTACGATTGGCATAATCGGATTCTTGTAGGGAAGAATGATAAGTCAAGATGGGATTTGTCCCTCTCTCAAGAGAGATATCTGCTTGGCCACTCGATGAGTGAGATTGATGATAGTGTACGGCCGTACCCAAATGAATTGATTTGTTCAATGTCATTTTCTCATATCAATCTACTCGGGATCGAGAAAGCATTGGACTACATAAGTTGACATGGACCATGAATTATGTCCAATATGATATCGCGTGACAAAGAGATTGTGATATCTTATATAAGGTAACTTTGGACTTTCAAAGTTATACTAATTGGGTAGTCATAATGGCTTGCTAGAGTCCGCTTATGACTTACGGGTTTTGAATAGTTCGGACTCGTTGCCAAGTTAGTATAATCCTATTGGGTCACACACCCAAAACGGATTGAATAAAGCACAAAAAACGGGAAAAATGGATCCTGCTGGAAGGATCCGTACGGATGGTTTGGGAGCCACCAAACACATCTGTACGAATGGTTTGTCCGGCAGAACAGTTTATTCTGATTTCTTGTTTGACAAGGAATCCCGATCCCAAAAGGAATTAGGTCAAACCCTCATATAAATATATGCAGCCGGGTTTGACATCCTCTAATAGTAATTTCAGAAATCACAACACATTGTTGTAGAAACAATAAAATATAGAGAGGTATGATTATTTATTTTGAGATTGAGAATCATCAAAATACAATGATCAATGGAGCAAAATAATTCCTATGAAGAAATCGTTTCTTCATCAAGCCTTGGATCTAGCAATCAATTAAGAAGGTGTTCTTAAGTCCGTTCGACGTATGGATACCGATAGATGGTGTTCGCTTTTCAACACCTAAAGTCCGCATTTATGGATTCGATCTTCAAGGGTATATTTCTTTCATCTTGTATTTAATCTAATCAACATGCACGGATCCGGGGCTCATGGGTGTTTGATCTTATGTTTTATTCCGCTGCGCATGATGCATCAAAACCCAATAATTATTGCCTCAGGCAATACAGATTTTGTATCTACTTCTAGATCACTAGAATTGACTACACCAGATGTTAGATCTTCAGATTATATCAGATAGCTAACTTCTGATCACAGAACCCTAGCTTCAGATCTTCGACTTCAGATGCATATACCAGACACCGAAACGTTCTAGATGTGTTCTTGGATCACCAACGAACACCAGACGAACTTTCGGATTCAGATATACCAGATTTTCTATTGCTAGCACAGATGAGCAATCACTGACTGCTCTCAGATTTATTGATTCTTGACCCTCTACAATGAAGAGTTTCAGAATAACTAGGACAATTCTAAACTCAAATATATCAGAGGCAACAGAATACAATACCAAATGTCTCCAACCTAGACACCCAGATTTCTGCACGGACGATGCACGCGGACTGCACGTGTGATGCACGAAAACTGCACGCGGACTGCACGTGCACTGCACGTTTTCTGCACGCGATCTGCATGTTTTCTGCACGCGATTGATGTGGCGGATTTTGTATATGTTAATTCCCTTATTTTCCTATGTATTTTGGTCCATTTTCATGTACTTTAGACTTGATTTGATGTAATTGGGGCATTATTTATAATCTGGGCTTTTATTATAATCCGGGGTAGAATAGTTATTTTTGTTTATTTATTTCCCGGATGTAATTTTTGATGACTTCAACGTCTGCCTCGATGGTCAAGTAGTCAAAGTCAAGTCAAAGTTAATTGGAGGAAAAGACTGCAGGGACCGAACTGTAATTTTTGGAAGTTATTGAGCTGTTTGGACATTTTTGAAACTTGGAGGACTAAACTGACAACATTGAAACTCCAGGGGCTGAATTGCAAAATGGTGGAAGTCAACCTCCGTACAAGTGCAGCGGCGGCTGAGTTTTGGTTTTTGAATTATTTTTCTTTTTATATTTTATTAGTATTGTTTTTCTTTTTATTTATCCCTTAGTAATTTTTTTTTCTTATAATTAGTTTAGAATTACATTAGTATAAGGGCATTCTTTTGATCGAAAAGGAGTACGTTCTTTCTTTTTCTCTCGGGAGCTTTTGTAAACCATTAATGGAGAACTAAACTCCATTGCTTTGGGTTGTGATCTTGAACGTCCTTTAATTCAATTAAGGTAATTTTTCTTATTCTTTTGTTGATCTATTTATAATTTTGTCTGTTCTGATTCTAGATTAATATTTAGGGTTTATAGATTTGGCCAATCCATTAGTTCTATTTCTTGATCTATGCTAGAATTCTCTGTTCTGTGCCAGAATTAGGGTTTTCACCGTAGCATCTTCACGAATTGTATATGTGCCATAGCAATTCGGGAAGTAGGCAAAATTAGACGATTATCTATATGAAATAATTGTAGAAAGCGTTTTTGATCTTAGTCTCTTAAATTGAATCAATTAATTCTGCGATCTAGACTGTACCAGTTAGATTAATTTATTAATTAGGGTTTATAGTGAGTGTGCCACTGCTATAGACTAATCTGTAAGAAGAGACAGAGATTGCAATATATCTCGTGATCAAGTAAATAGGATTAACAGAGAAATAGAAGTACCGATGAAATTGAATTAGAGGACGGGGATAGTAAGCAACCTAAAGTGCTTTTAAATCATTGTTTTAATCGCATTTAGTTTATTTTCCCGTCTTAGGAATTAATTAAAATCTCAATTAAACCCCCAATCTGGTCAAGTGACTGTTCGCAAATAATCACTGTTCTTCGTGGATCGACCCTGACTTACCCTAATTACATTATTATTGGCCGAGTTTAGGTCTAATTTAGTAGGTGTGCGACTAAGCCTACCAAATTTTGGCGCCGTTGCCGGGGAACGGTGTTATTGTTTGCCTTCTTTTTCTTTTCTTATTTGTTTTATTTTTCTTTTAGTTCTTTATTTGTTATCTTTTTAGTTATATTTATTACTTGTTATCCTGTAGTGTGGAACCGTGTATGGTCCACACCCATTCTACTAACGATTTGATTGTTCCGTTTGATCCAGAAATCGAAAGATCTTTCAGGAAAGGACGACAACAAAGTAGGAGAGTCAAGGGGATATTGTTAGCTGAAGAGATGCAGACCGGAGATAATGCAGGTGGTGGTGTTGCTGGTGAAGATAATGCAGGTGGTGGTGGCGCTGATGGGAATAACGCTGGTGGAAATAATGGTGGCGCAGGAGGTAGACAAGCAGTCCCACCACAGACATTGAGGCAAAGGACTGCCCCGAATTGGAATGAGCAACCACGTGCTGTCCAATTCCCTGCCTTACCTGCCGGAGTGACATTTGAGTTGAAGCTGGGGCTACTGAACCAGCTACCGCACTTCACAGGGATGCCCGAAGAGGATCCTAATCAGCACATCTCACAGTTTGTGCAAATCTGTCAGAGTATGAAGCCGGCAGCGCTTCCGATCGAGCACCTATTATTGAGGGCGTTTTCTTTCACACTGAAGGACAACGCGAACGGGTGGTACTATCATTTTCCACCTAACAGCATCACGACATGGCAGCAGATGAAAGAGGTATTCTTGGAAGAGTTCTTCCCTCAGGATCAGATCAATGTGATGAAGAGGGACATCAGCAATATGGAGCAAAGAGCAGATGAAACCCTATACGACTACTACAATCGCTTCCACAAGCTTTGTAGGAGTTGTCCGTATCATGGGTTTACTGAGGACCAGCTGATAGTCTACTTTCATGGGGGGCTTACGATTCAGGATAAGAGATTAGTGGATTCGTGCTGTGGGGGAAGCATTCTGAACAAGACTACCGAGGAAGCTAAGAGGTTGATCGAAGAGCTAGCTAAGAGCACGAGGACCCATGGCAAGAGGTCTAATGTGAGACAGGTCAGTGCAGCAGGTTCGAATAGTGGGGTGTCTAATAAGTTCGAGACAGATATGGAGGATCTTAAGGGTATGGTTAAACAGTTGTTTATGGGACAGACACCGAAACCGTGTGGGATTTGTTATGACATTACTCACCCTACAGATTCGTGTCCGTCTCTGCAGACGGGCGAGATGGAGGATGTCAATGCAGTTGGGTTTGCACAGCAGGGACAGAGACCGATGGGTAACACCTAAAACCCCAACTGGAGAAATCATCCTAATTTCAGATGGGGTACAGGTCAGCAGCAAAATCAGCCGGGTAGTCAGGGACAGCAGTTTGGTAATCAGCAGGGTTATCAGCAGCAGCAGTACCAGGGTAATCAGTACAACTCTTATAGACCACCATATCAGCAGCAGCAGCAGCCGCCACAGCAACAGCAGCAGCAGCAGCAGAATGCTCCGGAATAGTCTACAGAGTCACTGCTGAATTCCTTGGCTCAGAGTGTTAGCACCATGAACCAGAACTTTCAGCAGTATCAGCAGCGTACATATGCGAGCATTGGTAACTTGGAGAAACAGATGGGTCAGGTAGCTGATGCAGTGGGACGGATAGAAGCTAGGGATTCGAGGAAGTTTCCATCACAGACTGAACCGAATCCTAAGCAGAGTGCATGTGCGATCACTCTTCGCAATGGTAAGGAGCTGCAGGATAAGGTTGTAGATGAGGAACCAGAGGCAAAGGTTGAGATTGCAGAGCCAGTACAGAAGGCACCAGTTCAGACAGAAACTGCACCAGAGGTTAAGGCTCCTGTATATGAGCCTGAGGTTCCATTCCCGGAGGCCTTGAAAGAGCATCGGAAGCCAAAGCCTGACAAGGCTATTTACGATACTTTCAAGAGGTTGGAGGTGAATATTCCTTTCTTGGACCTTCTTCAGACTGTCCCGAGGTATGCGAAGTTTTTAAAGGAGTTGTGTACTCTGAAGAGGAATCAGAAGGAAAGGAGTAAAAAGAAGGTTAAGGTTAGTGAGCATGTGTCTGCAGTGTATCAGAGGAAGTTGCCTAAGAAGTGCAGTGACCCAGGGATGTTCGTGATTACAGTTACTTTGGGGGATGCTTCTGAGCATAAGGCCATGTTAGACTTGGGGGCTTCAATCAACGTCATGCCCTATGCGTTGTTTGAAACTCTTAAGTTGGGACCACTGCAGGACACCAGAGTTATAATACAGTTAGCGGATAGGTCGAATGCTTACCCAAAGGGATTAGTAGAGGATGTTCTAGTCCGGGTTGGTAAGATGATATTTCCCGCGGATTTCTATGTTCTTGAGATGGAGACAGATCCAAAGGCTCCCATACTGTTGGGGAGGCCTTTTATGTCGACTGCTAGGACCAAGCTTGATGTGGCTAATGGTTCTTTGACAATGGAATTTGATGGGCAAGTAATGGAGTTTAACATCTTTGACTCTATGAAATACCCTAAGGATAAGGATTCGTTATGTTTCATCGATGTGATCGAGCCATTGGTAAAGGAGGTGTTCGAGGTGTCTAGTGGAGATGATGATCTTAAGACCGCGTTAGAGAACGCTTTAGGGTATGCTAATTTGGAGTTTGACATCTCGGATTCTATGAAGGAAGCGGTTATGGGTCTTACAAAGAGTGCCATGTTTGCTACCGCGCCGAGTCATGGTCACATGAAGCTAGAGGTTCCGATGGAGAAGCTTGTTCCATCTATAGAGAAGGCACCAGAGCTTGAGTTGAAGGTCCTCCCTGAGCACCTTAAGTATGTTTATCCAGGTGAGGAAGAGACACTTCCGGTAGTGATTTCTAGCAAGTTGACTGAGGATCAAGAGAAGAGGTTGATTGAGGTGATTCAGGAGAGAAAATCTGCGATTGGTTGGACTATTGCCGATCTCAAGGGCATTAGTCCATCTTTGTGTATGCACCGGATCAACCTAGAGGAGGGTGCGAAGCCGATGAGGCAACCACAGAGAAGGCTTAACCCACCAATGATGGAGGCGGTGAAGAAGAAGGTTCTGAAGTTACTACAGATGGGGATCATCTATCCCATCTCTGACAGCGAGTGGGTGAGCCCCACACAGTGTGTGCCCAAGAGGGGCGGGATCACGGTCTCCCGTAATCAAAAGGGAGAGATGGTTCCTACCCGGGAGCAAACGGGGATTCGTGTGTGCATTGATCTCCGGAGGCTAAATGAGGTAACTCGTAAAGACCACTTCCCCCTCCCCTTTATTGATCAAATGTTGGAAAGGTTAGCCGGAAGGGCGTATTTTTGTTTTCTTGACAGTTTTTCTGGGTATTTTCAAATACCTATTGCCCCGGAAGACCAAGAGAAAACTACATTTACTTGCCCCTTCGGCACCTTTGCCTATCGGAGAATGCCGTTTGGATTGTGTAATGCACCTGGGACTTTTCAAAGGTGCATGATGAGTATTTTCTCCAAGTTTTTAGAAAAGTTTATGGAAGTTTTCATGGATGACTTCACTGTCCATGGAGACTCGTTTGATGAATGCCTTGCTCATTTAGGACTAGTATTGGATAGATGCATTGAAACCAATTTGGTCTTAAATTTTGAAAAATGTCACTTTATGGTCGAGCAAGGCATTGTTTTGGGTCATGTTGTGTCGAAAAAGGGTATCGAAGTTGACAAAGCTAAGATTGATGTCATTTCTTCACTTCCTTACCCGACCAATGTGCGTGAAGTCCGGTCTTTCCTTGGCCATGCCAGGTTTTACCGGCGGTTCATTAAGGACTTCTCAAAGATTGCTTCACCTCTATGCACCCTGTTGCAAAAAGAGGCTGATTTTAATTTTGATGATAATTGCAAGCAATCTTTTAATAAGTTGAAGTCTAGGTTGACAACCACCCCATTATTCAAGCACCCGATTGGTCTCGTCCCTTTGAGATCATGTGTGATGCTAGTGATTATGCCGTGGGGGCGGTTTTGGGTCAAAAAGTGGAGCGTGCCTCGCATGTGATTTATTATGCGTCTATGACCTTGAATGGGGCACAAAGAAATTACTCCACTACTGAGAAAGAGATGTTGGCGGTGGTTTTTGCACTAGAGAAATTTAGTTCCTACTTGTTGGGCACTAAAATCATTGTTTATACCGACCACGCTGCTCTTAAGTATTTAATGTCTAAAAAAGAGGCTAAACCGAGACTCATTCGGTGGATTCTCTTGTTGAGTGAGTTTGACATAGAGGTTAAGGACAAAAAGGGGGCTGAAAATCTAGTTGCCGACCATTTGAGTCGCCTTGTAATGGAGGAGGACAAGCCTTATAAACAAACCCCAATCCGGGGTGAGTTTCCTGAAGAGGTTCTTTGGGCAGTTAATTCAGTTGCCCCTTGGTATGCGGACTTGGTCAATTTTCTTGTCTCTAATAAATTCCCTCCGGGGATGTTAAAATCTAAAAGAGACAAAGTCCGTAGTGATGCCAAATATTATGTGTGGGATGAGCCCAACTTGTGGAGGCATTGTGCCGACCAAGTCATTCGGAGGTGTATTCCCGATAGTGAAGTGTCCTCTATTCTCAAATTCTGTCATGAGTATGCGTGTGGTGGTCATTTTGGTGTGAAAAAGACCGCTAGGAAAGTCTTGGATTGTGGCTTCTTTTGGCCAACTTTGTTCCGGGATACGGTCACTTTTTGTCAGTCGTGTGATAGGTGCCAAAGGGTTGGTAATATTGGGCGCCGTGATGAAATTCTACAAACCCTCATTGTGAATTGTGAAATCTTTGATGTGTGGGGGATAGACTTTATGGGTCCGTTCCCTAATTCTTGTGGGTTTGTGTACATTTTGCTTGCGGTGGACTATGTGTCCAAATGGGTGGAAGCCATCCCTACCCGCACCGATGATTCAAAAATAGTGGTCAACTTCTTAGGAGCAACATTCTGTGTCGGTTTGGGATGCCAAGGGCCATTATTAGTGATAGGGGGACTCATTTTTACAATAAGACAGTCGAAGCTTTAGTCAAGAGATATTACATCACCCATAAGGTGTCGACTGCTTATCATCCCCAAACAAATGGCCAAGCCGAGGTGTCCAATAGAGAGATAAAATCCATCCTTGAGAAAACTGTGAACCCGAATAGGAAGGATTGGAGTCAAAGGCTTGATGATGTGTTGTGGGCTTACCGGACAGCATATAAGACACCTATTGGTATGTCACCATATCGGTTGGTGTTTGGTAAACCTTGCCATTTACCGGTGGAGCTTGAACACAAAGCCTATTGGGCGGTCAAAAAGTTCAATTTGAACTTAGAGGGTTCCGGTGAGGAGCGAAAATTGCATTTGAGTGAATTGGATGAGATTAGTAGAGATGCCTATGAGAATAACCTTCTTTATAAGGAGCGAGCGAAGATTTGGCATGATAAGATGATAATTAGAAAGGACTTTAAGGTTGGTCAAAAGGTCCTTCTTTTTAATTCCCATCTTCGTTTGTTTCCGAGCAAGTTGAGGTCTCGGTGGACCGGCCCTTATGTGGTGAGGGAGGTGTCCCCGCTTGGGACGGTGGTAATCTCTAGTCCTAATGAGGACAAAGGATTCAAAGTTAATGGTCAATGGTTGAAACCGTATTTGAGAACGAAGTCGTGAATACCGCGGATTTGGAGGTGATTGATCTCTAAGACCCGGTATATGTTGGATAACTTTGGGTCCGAGTCTTGTTAAAATCTTTGAACTTTGATGCTTGCCGGGTGTTTTCCCGGCGTTGGGTCTAGCTAAAGACGTTAAAGAAGGGCGGCTAACCGGGAGGCAACCCGGATTTAATTTGCTTAATTTTCTTGGTTTTTATTTTTATTTTAGGCTTTTAAATTAATTATAGTTGTATATTATGTTTTCAATTTTTGTAGTTTTATTTATGTTTGGAATCGGTGCTACTAAAGGTATGTTTTGTTTTTGATGATGTGCAGGAAACCATGGCATAGAGGGTTACATGGGAGCACTTTGGGAAATTTCATCCAGTCCTTGTGCCACAAGTGCGCAATTCTTGTGCCACAAGGGCTGGCCAAAAAAAAAAAAAAGGAGGAAGGCAGCTTGGGAAATTTCACCCAGTCCTTGTGCCACAAGTGCTCAATTCTTATGGCACAAGGGCTGGCCACTATGGGTTGAAAAAAAAAAGAGAAAAGTCGAACCCTTCTCTCTTCCTTCTCTCTCTCTCTCATCCCGTTCCCCCCCCCCTCCCTCACGGTCTCTCTCTCTCTCTCTCTCTCTCTCTCTCTTCTTCCCTACCACCAAACCGCCCGCACCCCACCCCATTAATTCCGGCGATCCCCCTCCCTCACAGTCTCTCTCTCTCTCTCTCTACCCGCTCACATCGCTCTCTCTGATCCCGTCCCTCTCTCTTCCCCCCTCCATTGTCGCCGCACCATAACCGCCGCCCTTAGCCGCACCACCATCCCCCCACCACGAAAACCACCACCTCCTCCATTAAAACAATCCCCCTCCTTCATCTTCTTCCTCCCTAAACACTTTCCCTCCCTCAATTCACCCGAAATCATCACCTTCACCTACTTTCTCTCTCTAACCCTAAACCCTCAATTCATCAAAAAATTGCTCCGATTCACCCCATTATTTCATCCCCAATCACTCTCACATGCCTGAATTCAATCTAACCCACAACCATTGATCATCAATTCCGGTTTCAAAGTACTATTCTAGAACCATGGAATTCAAATTTTGGGTTTTTTTTTTGATTTCTTTTCTTGGAGCAATCTAGGAGGGACAAGGAGTATTGTTGGTCATTATTGGAGCATTAGAAGGTAATAATTCTCATCTTTCCTTGCTCTTAATTTGTTGGGTGCAGTTGAGGAGGATTGGTTGTGCATTGTGCTAATTTTGTGGTTATGTTGAGGTTGTGTGATTTTGGTATTGATATTATTGCTCTTTTGCTTGGGAAGTATGTGAAACCCCCCCCCCCCAGCTTCAGCAGAGTTTCTCGGGGCACCGGAATTCTATGATTTCTTTTTCCTGACTCGGTATGAGCATTTCAAAACAATCATTCGAGATGATCAATCCTTGACATTTGAGTATGGGGACAACAACATTCCGATTCGGTGCCATAGGGGGGAAGTTTTTCCGAGCGGTGATAAGATTGGGATGGGCGGTATCCTGAGGATAAGGTCCTAAGAAAAAAACGGGGACAGTTGGCAGTTACTAAGGTTAGAGTCCCGGAGCAGCAAGAGGGTGGTTATGAGGCGATTATGAGACTGTTGCAGGAGAGGCATGCACTTGAGGATAGGAGATGGGCTGAGTTCTCTGACCGGCTTGAGGCGCTGGAGGATCATGTGACCACTATCTTCGGACGACAGCGTCAGATGGAGCTGTGGTTCAGCAGCCAGAACCTCGGATCTATACGCCTCTTCCGGAACAGTTGCACACAATGATGGCTAATAGGAGAGCGTCTAGGATGTGGAGGCGCGAGTCACGTCAGCGCCATTCTTCAGGTGAGGCCTCCGGGTCTCAGCAGCAGCAGGAGTGATGGTACCCTTCTTTCTTTCCCTTACGTTTAAACTGTCCTATTATTTCTATTGCTATATCACATTGAGGACACTGTGTAGTTTAAGCGTGGGGGAGGGTTTGTATTATGTATAGTACGCATATTTCTTTTTCTTAAAAAAAAAAATTAAAAAAAAAATAGAGAGGCTAAGTGAAAACCCGAAAGGGCGCTTAGGCAAAAGGTGAGATTTTGAGTGATGTTATCTTTTATTCACCGGTGATTGGCGACATAAGGGAGGTTCGGAGTCTCGGGTAGGACATTTTTGATGTTGGAGGTTCGGTTAGTGGGTAATAGGATAGAAACCCTCGTTCTTTCTTGGAGTAATAAGGGGGCGTTGGTGATTTCACGAGGTAAGTTATGTCCGGAAACACTTTCTAGACATCAACTTCTTATTTTTTTATGAGGGAGACTTGTAGTGTGAGACTAGCGTGGGGAAACATAGGATATTTTAGTTCCCCGTGGCTTTTATGAGTGGGCCTTAGTCCGGATACAGTTTTTCACTATTTTGGAGTTTGTATCGAGCTAAGGCCATTGATCTTTATTTGATTTTCTGGAGTTATATGAAGACGGAGTTTCTTATACTCCGAGAGTTGGTTGTGTTTGTTGACTTTTGACTTGGAGGCTTAGAGGAGATTAGGGGTCATTTTCTCCCATGCTACGCTGATTAGACCGGAGTTTAGAGTGGGGTTAGGATGTTACTCAGGGATGAGTAACGGTCTAAGCGTGGGGGAATTTGATGTGGCGGATTTTGTATATGTTAATTCCCTTATTTTCCTATGTATTTTGGTTCATTTTCATGTACTTTAGACTTGATTTGATATAATTGGGGCATTATTTATAATCTGGGCTTTTATTGTAATCCGGGGTAGAATAGTTGTTTTTGTTTATTTATTTCCCGGATGTAATTTTTTATGACTTCAACGTCTGCCTCGATGGTCAAGTAGTCAAAGTCAAGTCAAAGTTAATTGGAGGAAAAGAGTGCAGGGACCGAACTGTAATTTCTGGAAGTTATTGAGCTGTTTGGACATTTTTGAAACTTGGAGGACTAAACTGACAACATTGAAACTCCAGGGGTTGAATTGCAAAATGCTGGAAGTCAACCTTCGTACAAGTGCAGCGGCGGCTGAGTTTTGGTTTTTGAATTATTTTTCTTTTTATATTTTATTAGTATTGTTTTTCTTTTTATTTATCCCTTAGTAATTTTTTTTTCTTATAATTAGTTTAGAATTACATTAGTATTAGGGCATTCTTTTGATCGAAAAGGAGTACGTTCTTTCTTTTTCTCTCGGGAGCTTTTGTAAACCATTAATGGAGAACTAAACTCCATTGCTTTGGGTTGTGATCTTGAACTTCCTTTAATTCAATTGAGGTAATTTTTCTTATTCTTTTGTTGATCTATTTATAATTTTGTCTGTTCTGATTCTAGATTAATATTTAGGGTTTATGGATTTGGCCAATCCATTAGTTCTATTTCTTGATCTATGCTAGAATTCTCTGTTCTGTGCCAGAATTAGGGTTTTCACCGTAGCATCTTCACGAATTGTATATGTGCCATAGCAATTCGGGAAGTAGGCAAAATTAGACGATTATCTATATGAAATAATTGTAGAAAGCGTTTTTGATCTTAGTCTCTTAAATTGAATCAATTAATTCTGCGATCTAGACTGTGCCAGTTAGATTAATTTATTAATTAGGGTTTATAGTGAGTGTGCCACTGCTATAGACTAATCTGTAAGAAGAGACAGAGATTGTAATATATCTCGTGATCAAGTAAATAGGAATAACAGAGAAATAGAAGTACCGATGAAATTGAATTAGAGGACGGGGATAGTAAGCAACCTGGAGTGCTTTTAAATCATTGTTTTAATCGCATTTAGTTTATTTTCCCGTCTTAGGAATTAATTAAAATCTCAATTAAACCCCCAATCTGGTCAAGTGACTGTTCGCAAATAATCACTGTTCTTCGTGGATCGACCCTGACTTACGCTAATTACATTATTAGTGGCCGAGTTTAGGTCTAATTTAGTAGGTGTGCGACTAAGCCTACCAGCGATCTTCACGTCAAATGCACAATCTTCTACCATAAAATAAGTCTGTTCTTCCCGTCAGACTTGTCAATCTTCTGGTCCATCCCGGAATCCATATCTTCTATTGCAGCGGAATGCCTTGATCTTTCTTGACTAACCAGATTCTGATACCACTTGTTAGTAAATCAGACCCAAGAGATAGCAGATAATAATGAACGCAAATCAACAAGTAAGAACACAGATTTTACGTGATTCACCAACAACCTATTGGCTACGTCCACGGGCAAAGGGAAACAAATATTATTATGGCGGAGAAACAATTACAAGAAGATGATCGCACTAATCTATGTTTGCATGAACTTTGATCACAAAGTTCCTACCTATGCAAAACCCTAGATCTAGAATTATTGATCTCTTTCTCTCTATGTCATTGAATCACGTAGAGAATACTACTCCCTCCGTCCCCGAAAGACAGTCCTTTTTTCATTGTTACTACAAGGGAACTTTGAGCAATTATAAATGCTACTTATGATTATGTTAATGTGAATCTAAAAATTGGTATTAATAGTATCAATAATGGTGTATCAAGCACAATTTCAAAAATTTTATTATAATAATTAAAAGTAGCCTTAATTATTGCTCAAAGTTTCTTCGTAATAACCACGAAAATAGGGGGACTATCATTCGAGGACAGAGGGAGTAATTTACAACTAGTATTTATATTGCTAGAGACCTAAACTATAAGACAGAATAAGTCCTTAATTTTAAGAGCAATGCTAGGGGGCACAAAATAAGCTCACAAATCTTGCTCACAAAATGAGGTGGCGATATTTTATTGGTTGAATCGATAATGGTTCCTCCACACTCTACTTAAAAACACCAATAAAATCATGACACCTATGATTTTATGAGCAAGATTTTGTGACTTTTTTGTGCCCCTAGTATTATTCTAATTTTAGTTACTTTCATTTTTCTTCTCAAATTTTATTTATTCAAATTCACTTTCCCTAACAGTTCAGGTTATCTCTGCATTGTAATACGATGCTAAGCAGTGGCGGAGCTATCATGATTGCAAAGAGGGCAATTGCCTCCACTTTAAAGAAATAATAATTTATACTGCAAAATTTACAAAAATAAATAATCAGAAGTGAGTACTCCTTCCGTCTCAGAATATATCCACCTTTCTTTTCTAATCTGTCCCAGAGTATATGTTTACTTTCTAAAATGACAAATAATCTTTACTATTCATCCCACTCATTCTATCTCCTACTTACTTTTATACTCACAATACCAATCAATTTACTATTCACTCCCATTTATTCTCTCTCATACTTTATTTTATACTCACAACACTTTCACAATTTCTTAATCTCGGTGTAAATGAGAGGTGAATATATACTCTAAACGGAGTGAGCTAATTTTTTGAAAACTACCAATTTCGAGATAGTAAAAGTACACTAAATTTTTTTTACTGCCCGTTAAAGAAAATACAGTTAAATTTCAATTATTATGCAATCTTTACTTCCGTAATGAACCGAAATTTGTGGCTCCGCCACCAATACTTAGCATAATAATAGTGATCGGTGTTCCACGGTGAGGTTGAAGATTCTTGTTTAGTAACACTCCGCAATCTTTGGCTACTTTTGTCTTTATTGGCCAAATTCCTTGTCCTTGATTTTTTTATTTTTTTTTGAAAGATTGTCCTTGAATGTTAATCATCCTTTTCTCCTCTCTTGTTATTATCAAAATGCATGATTACTACTCCCGCTGTCCCTAAATGAGTGTCCAATTTCAAGGAATTTTTGTTCTGAAATTTGTGTCCATTTTGATCATAACTTTATCCCTAAATGATTTTTTTTTAAAAAAAAAATTCACCGGTCTCTTTATACTTGCAAAAACTAAATGTTTGTAAAGAAGATTACAAGATTATATATGAATTTTCCCACCAAATTGCACAAAAAGTTATACCCCTTAAAATGAATTTTGGACACTCATTTAATGACAGAGGTAGTAGTTTAGTAGTAGGACATCAACCAGCGTTTCAATCTTCAACAGTAGTTGTGTTTCTTTCTTGGGTACACTTAAAAATTGTGAAAGTAATTATGTTTTTAATTTAAAAATATTAAATAAATATGTCATTAGTTTAGTGTGATAAATATGTTGGGCTTTGTGAGAGTTAAAATTGCAATTTCTATTGGCAATTTGGCATAGCACCGGCCATGCAATCATTCCCTTTATAAACAATTTCTATTTTGTGACAGTCAAAATTGCAATTTCATCTAAATGGAAAATTCGTTTTCAATAAGTCAACCCTTGAGCTGCCCCTTCATAAGATTGTGTCTCATTTCTCACTTTAAATACAATGAGTGATGTTATACAGACCTACATTATTAAATACAATGCTGCTATATTTTAATTTTTTTCATTTTCATTTTTCATTCATCTCAATTTAAAATTCACGCATTGCTCTTTAATAAGTATGTAAATCAAATTATAAAATTAAAACGAGACCGATGGAGTAAATTAAATGTTATGTGTAAAATCTGTTTTACACTAAAAGATTCTATTTTATATTAAAAGAAAATAAATTTTACACTAAAATTGAGTGTAAAACAATTTTTTTTTTCAGAATTTTCATTAACATGAAATGCCTAATAGTATGTGGATTAGGCATAAAATGAGTAAACTGCTTTTCTGCCCCTCGTATTATGGCCCCAACATCAATTTAACACTCGTACTATTGAAACAACAAATGTATGATGCGTACTATTGTTTTATTAGCAAAATTAACCAATTTACTATTCAGTTGTTAAAATTTTTAACGGACATTATTTTTTTATCAGGCATTAATTTATTTTAACAAAGATTAATAACTTAACGGAAATTTTGAGGGAAAAATTGAAAACTCATCTTAACAAAACTAACTTTTGTTATCTCCATCATCTTCCCAAACCCAACATCCACCCCACCCTTTCCCAGCCCAACACCGCCACCACCGCCCCCCATCACCACCGCCAAAAACCATCACAACCAGTCACCATTTTCGGTGAAGCGCGGGATTTGGAGAAGACAGATCGTTCTCCTTCCTTGTTGACTTTCCATATGAAGTCGCTGGCGGAGTTCGTCACGAAGGCGTTGCCGGCGAAATCGCCGGCGACGTCGTTTGCACCGGCGGCGGAGATGGAGGAAGCGGGGTCCTGGAGGGTGGTGAGGAAGATCCGTTTGTGGGGGAACTTTAAGTCGTATGCGGCGAGGGCGCTGTTGGCAGGATCTGAACGGGAGTGGACGACGGCGAGGAGGCGTTGGTTGTACCGGTCAACGGAGACGACGAGGAAGAAAGAGTTGCAGGGGAGGTCGAGGTCGGAGATGAGGGTATTGACGACGCCGGCGTCGGAGACAGAAAGGAGAGTTGGGTAGCGGAGGGAACCGACGACGAAGTGCTGGGATGATGCGTCCCAGGCGAAGGATTCAGGGAAGAGGTTGGGTGATCGGAAATTGATGACGTGGGAATCTCTGGCGAAGATTGGGATTATGAATGAAAGGATTAGGAAAATTGAATGTATTTGGAGAAATTGAAAGAAGACATGGCGATTGAAAAGAGAAAATAGATTAGATCTGGAACTTGTTGGTGAAGGAGGGATAAAGTAGAAGGATTCGTTTATGATTGTTGTGTTAGTATATTAGTATTAGTATTAGTGGTGGTTGTGATGGTTTGTGGCGGTGGTGGCGGTGTTGGGCTGGGAAAGGGTGGGGTGGATGTTGGGTTTGGGAAGATGATGGAGATAACAAAAGTTAGTTTTGTTAAGATGAGTTTTCAATTTTTCCCTCAAAATTTCCGTTAAATTATTAATCTTTGTTAAAATAAATTAATGCCTGTTAAAAAAATAATGTCCGTTAAAAAAATTTAACAACTGAATAGTAAATTGGTTAATTTTGCTAATAAAACAATAGTACGCATCATACATTTGTTGTTTCAATAGTACGAGTGTCAAATTGATGTTGGGGCCATAGTACGAGGGGCAGAAAAGCAGTTTACTCGGCATAAAATCACCTTGAAAAAGACGTTATGATATCTATTTTATGTACCAACCGCCTTGACTTTTTCCGCCACGTACGTACTTATACCTGGTCATACACGTCGTTTTAAAGTTCTTTACACATATTAAAAAATATAATTAATACATATAAAAAAGAGTTGCCTATCACTAAAAGAATCCAATTACCTATGCTATTAAATGCTTAAACGAGAAATAGGTTGCAATTAATGAATGAGGGTACTTTTGATATACAAGAGCAAAAATGTCTTTAAATTAGTAAAACGTCAAGTATTTTGAAACAAAATTTAACTTCTAAAACGTCATGTATTGAAACGGAAGGAGTATTAATTTCTTACTTTATTTTTTTTTAATAATACTTTACTTTTAATCAAATACTATAATACTCACTCCGTCCCAAAATGATATTAACACCTTTTTCACGGTTACTACAAAAGAACTTTGAGAAATAACTCGAGATTGATTTAATTATACTAATGAAAATCTAAAACTTGTTATTGATATACCATCAACAATACAATCAATAACAAATTTTAGATTTTTATTAGAATTACTAAATTAACTTAAAATTACTGATCAAAGTTTCTACATAGTAATGTAGAAAACAGAAAACAGATCATCTTGGACGGATTAATTCCACAAGGACCCTAGACTCAGATCAAAAAGTTATAAAAACCCACCCCATTTGGTTAAGTCCACCTACACCCAAATTCCAGATCAAAATTCCACATAAACCCAAAGCCCATTTAACCCAATCAAATATATTTTCTGAATACCCAAAATGCCCCACACCCTCACCGAAAACCCCAATCTGCCTCCCCTCCTCTCACTGTTACACACACACGTTTTCTCTCTCAATTCCCAATTTCTCTCTCTCTCTCTACGATAACAAACGGCGCGACCTCAGGCCACACACACTCTCTCTCCTATCAACTATCTCCGACCACCCTTTTCCGGCCATCCAAGGCGCCTTTACCTCCTTCCTTCCACCACAGCCACCTACACTTCCGCCCAAAAAACCAAGCACAACGAAAATCTAACTTGGTCGGCGAAGCTACTACACAGCACATCTCAAATCGCAGATCTGGAAATATATGGTGTGAGAAGGCCTTTTGTAATAAAGTTGGATGCCGTATTTTGGATTCAGAGCCAGAGAAGGATTTGGTTAAAGGCGAGTGTTTTCCTTGATCAATTCAAGAGAGAGAGAGTGAGAAAAAGAAATTAGGGGAAAATGTATGCTTCTTTGGGAAATCTCACAAATCCTGACATCGGCTTGTTCAAATATTTCCCAAGTCAGGATTTTGTTCTGGTAATTCAAATCTATTATATTTAGTGATTTGTGTGTAATGTAATCATGAGCACTTGCAGCTTTTTATTTTACCAGTTCTGTATTTTAGCTTTTGGATTGACTTTGTTAATTATCTTTACTAAGTATTAGTAATTTGGTTTTGTTAATTTGAAGTTGTGAACTTTATGGAATTGATACAAGTTTGTGTTTATTTGTTATCTGTAAAATGTAAATGAGTAATTTAGGTATTGTTCAGTTGTGATTTAGAACCTTCAGGAGGATACACACATACTTGATGATGTGCATTCAAAATGTAAAAAAATTGTAGAATCCTTGATTAGAATCGTATGTGTAACTTTTTGTGCTGGTAATGTGTTTTGCCTTTTTGTAGAATACAGTATAGTAATTGGTAGTCCAATATTGTTACTGTTGCAATAATGATTTGGTGGCAAGTCTTAGTTGCCTTTAAATAAGAGGATAACTGGTCCTATAGGTAAGTTATAAGAGTTTGACGGATTTAACCAAATAATATTACTCCTTCCGTCACAGAGTATGTGTCCACGCTCTTATTTATACGGAGATTAAAATGATGGTGAAAGTGATGTAAGTGTTGTGTGTATGAAAAGTAAAGTAGGAGGGAGAATGAGTGGGAGGAAAAGTAAGTTGATTGGTGTTGTGAGTATAAAAGTAAAGTAGGAGAGAGAATGAGTAGGAGGAATAATAAAAAAAATTGTCAGTTTAGGAAGTGGACATATATTCTGGCACAAAGTAAAAAAGGAAAGGTGGGCATACACTATGGGACGGATAGAGTATTATTTTTTTATTAAAGAATGAAAAAAAGTAAGAAAAAAAAAGACTCTTATTCTTTAATTATAAGAGAAGAACTGGTCTTATACTTCAGTTATAAGAGTTTGACTAAGATTTGACAAAAATATTATTATTTATTTATTAAGAAAATGGAAAAAGAAAAAAAATGACTCATACTTTATTATAAGAGGAGAACTGATCTTATACGTCAGTTATGAGAGTTTGACTGAGATTTGACCAAAAATATTATTATATTTTTATTAAAGAATGGAAAAAGTGAAAAAAAAAAAATACTCTTATACTTTAATCATAAGAGAAGAACTGGTGTTATACGTTAGTTATAAAAGTTTGACTAAGATTAGACCAAAATATTATTATTATTTATTAAAAAATGGAAAAAAAATGACTCTCATACTTTAATTATAAGAGGATAACTTATCTTATACATCAGTTATGAGAGTTTGACTGAGATTTGACCAAAAATTATTATTATCTTTTTATTAAAGAATGGTAAAGTGAAAAAAATTACTCTTATACTTAATCATAAGAGAAGAACTAGTCTTATACGTTAGTTATAAGAGTTTGACTAAGATTTGACCAAAAAATATTATTATTTATTTATTAAAAAAATGGAAAAATAAAAAAAATAACCCTCATACTTTAATTATAAGAGGATAACTTATCTTATACATCAGTTATGAGAGTTTGACTGAGATTTGACCAAAAATTATTATTATCTTTTTATTAAAGAATGGTAAAAGTGAAAAAAATTACTCTTATTCTTTAATCATAAGAGAAGAACTAGTCTTATACGTTAGTTATAAGAGTTTGACTAAGATTTGACCAAAAAATATTATTATTTATTTATTAAAAAAATGGAAAAATAAAAAAAATGACTCTCATACTTTAAATATAAGAGGTGAACTTATCTTATACGTCAGTTATGAGAGTTGACTGAGATTTGACCAAAAAATTATTATTATCTTTTTATTACAGAATGGAAAAAGTGAAACAATTACTCTTATACTATAATATAAGAGAAGAACTGGTCTTATACGTCAGTTATGAGAGTTTGACCGGATTTGACCAAAAAATATTATTATTTATTTATTAAAAATGGAAAAAGTGAAAAAAAAATGACTCTCATACTTTAATTATAAGACGAGAACTAGTCTTATACGTTAGTTATAAGAGTTTGACTGGATTTGACCAAAAATATTATTATCTTTTTACTAAAGAAAGGTAAATGTGAAAAAAATGACTCTTGTACTTTTATCATAAGAGGAGATCTGGTCTTGTACGTCTGTTATGAGAGTTTGATCGGATTTACCCAAATAATATTAATTTTTTAAAATTAAAAATTTGAAAAGTAAAAATAAAATACTTTTATTCTTTAAATATTAGAAGAGAACTTTTCTTATACGTCAGTTATGAGAGTTTAATCTGATTTGACTAAATAATATTAATTTGTTTTTATTAAAAAATGGAAAAAGTTAACATGGGAGAATGGTTGGCTCAATGGTAAGGTACTAGTGTACACATGGTTGGTTCCAAGTTCAACATCACACTCTTCATACTTTGATTGGTATTTTCTTTTAATTTTTTTGGAATGGGTGAACATAGCAGAACGGTTGATTGGTATTTTCTTTTAATTTTTTTGGAATGGGTGAACATAGCAGAACGGTTGGGCTGGCTGGATCAATTAACGGGCTGGAGGGGGGTGCTGTAAGGTGGGGCGGTTGAGGGGTTGTGTGGAATAGTTAAGGGCATTTCTGTCCTTTTACTAGTTATGAGTTTATATGGAATTTTCATTTCGGTATGGGCTCCAATGGATTTATGATCTGGCTCAGGAGGCCGAAGGTCCAAAGCTCATTTTGGACAGAGGGAGTAGATGCGTATGTGCCCCTCTGTTTCTTTCTCTCTCTCTCTCCTTATATAAATAAGTGATTGTGCTTTCCCTCTTTTGGTATTTCCTTAAAAAGACTACTCCATCTAAAAATCAACACTTGTACTGTATTTTGTAATTCACGTATAGATAATAAAGTTTGATCCATAAATACTATAATATGTTAAATGAGATGATATCATAGTTATAATTTTCGTCGCACTGTTTCAGTTTCCGTTCCGTTTTAAATTCCGACATGTACCGGCTCGTTCCGGGCTGAACAGGCCAAGACGGAATGTTCCGCCCGAAACAGAAAAATGACATTTTAAACTTATTTTAAATAAAAAGTATGAATCAAAAAAATATAAATTTGATGATTAATTAAAGAAACTATTTTTTTTATTTAAAAAAAGCCATTGATCTAAACTAAACATCATCAAAGATGCATATTTATAACTACAGAAATGTAATATTTTAACCCATTTTAAAGAAATATGTTTTTTTAATTATGTTGATCTTGTTCTTAAAAAGCAAAGTTATATCGATTTTTGTCGAAAAATAGGAAGTTGTAATAAGGTTTTAGTTGGCATATTTCTGATATGCATCTATTCTAAAATATATTGAAAAAGTGTTGTAAATCTGGAACAATGCGCCGGTATGTCCCGCTCCAATAATAAAACTGGTGCACCGACCGAAACGGTATTTGTACCATGGATGATATGTTTAGGATGCAGCGAGTAAATTGCAATAATCAGTGATACGTAATTAATTATCTAAGTTATATATTCCCTCCTCTCCGGTATACTTTATCTGTCCCAGCAAAAGTGAGACTTTTTTTTGTCCGTCTTATCACAAGTGAGACTTCTCAAAATATAAAAAGGTTTTAATATATTTATATTTACTCTATCCCACCATTTAACCACACTCATTCTCTATCTCTCTCATCACTCAATTTATTCAACTAACACTATTATCTACCTCACTCATTCTCTCTCTTCATTTTCTACCACACAATTACATTTTCTTAATTATTGTACCCACTCTTCAGTCCTACTTGTGATGGGACGGATTAAGTATCAAATACAGTAAGCCTTAGGCTCTGAGCTTACTATGATCGTTGAACTTCAAAATAATATTAAAATATTTGACTCAATTTCTCAAAAAATATTATTTACCCCACTTATTCTCTCTCTTCATTTTCTACCACATAATTATATTTTCTTAATTATTGTACCCACTCTTCAAAAATTTTAGTGGTGTTAATTAAAGAGAAAATGGCAAAAGATACTTTTCATTGATGGAGTTACACAATATATATACAAGTGATCCTAAGGTTTCTTAACAGAGGATATGCACAATCTCCTAATCTATACAAGAGATAATATCAATCTTTACATTTGAAATGAAGATATTTACTAAATATACAAACTATGATATGGAATGATCATGTGGGTCCGGATCATGTGATCCGGATGTTTCGGGTGGTGATGATGCGGTCGATGGTGCGGTCGATGTTGCGGTCGATGGTGCGGTCGGTGTTGCGGTCGGACATGCGGTCGATGATGCAGTCGATGTCGGACATGCGGTCGATGATGTATTCTTTACACGCCCCCGCAAGACGGACGATCCAAGAGTAAGTCCGATCTTGGAGATTAATGCTGTGAACTGGGTACGAGGTAGAGGTTTGGTGAGGGCGTCTGCAAGTTGATCCTTGCCGGAGATATGCTGAACTCGAATGCCTCCAAGCTGAACCTGTTCTCGAACAAAATGAAAGGCAAGGGCAAGATGCTTCATACGAGAGTGGAAAACCGGATTAGCAGAGTAGGTGGTGGCCCCAAGATTATCAGAGTAGATCACCGGGGAAGAGGAGAGAGAAAGACGAAGTTCAGAGAGAAGGTTGGTAACCCAAAGAACTTCAGCAGTAGTGGCAGCAATAGCCCGAAATTCGGCCTCAGTGGAGGACCGAGCAATGGCCCATTGTTTCTTGGAGGACCAGGAGATGGGGTTCCTGCCAAGATACACGATGAAACCGGTGGTGGAGATGAAATCGTCTTTGTCACCAGCCCAATCGGCGTCACAAAAAGCATGAAGAGATGTAGGTGAGGATTTATAGAGATGAAGACCGAGATGAATTGTACCATGAAGGTAGCGAAGAAGACGTTTTAGTGTAGTCCAGTGTGATTCTTGAGGGTGATGTAAGAATTGGGCAAGTTTGTTTACCGTAAAGGCAATGTCAGGACGGGTGAGGGAGAGGTACTGGAGATTGCCAATGAGAGCACGATACTCCGAGGGGTTATAAATAGGTGTGCGAGGGGTAGCCGAGAGGGGTGGGTAAGTGGCCATGGGAGTGGGAGAAGGCTTAGAGTAAAGCATATCATGTTTGGTAAGAAGGTCAGTGATGTATTTGGACTGGGTGAGGAGGAGGCCGTTAGAGGCAGGGGTGACTTCGATGCCAAGAAAGAAGGAGAGGGGACCGAGATCTTTGAGAGAAAAGTGAGAGGAAATGCTTGTGATGAAGGAGGTGAGAAAAGTGGCGGAGGGACCAGTGATGATAATGTCGTCAACATAAACAAGAGGAAGAAGGGAGTGGGAGTTTTTGTTGTAAATAAATAGAGACGGATCAGCAATAGAGGAGGTGAAGCCAAAAGAGAGAATAAAGGATTTAAGAGCAGTGTACCAGGCCCTAGGGGCTTGTTTGAGGCCATAGATAGCTTTTGAGAGGCGGCAAACGTGAGATGGGTGGGTGGTACTTTCAAAACGTGGGGGTTGAGACATGTAGACTGTTTCAGAGAGATGACCTTGGAGAAAAGCATTGTTGATGTCTAGTTGACGGAGTGGCCAACCGTGGGTGATGGCAAGAGAGAGGATAATACGGATGGTTACAGGTTTGACAATAGGACTGAAGGTTTCAGAGTAATCGAGGCCAGGTCTTTGATGGAACCCTTTGGCAACAAGGCGAGATTTATATTTGTGGATGGAGTTGTCTGGGTTGTATTTGATCCGGAAGACCCATTTACACCCGACGATGTTGGGTGCCTGGTGGGAAGGCACAAGAGTCCAGGTGTTATTACAGAGAAGGGCATTGTATTCGTCAAGCATAGAAGTATGCCAGTGAGGGGTGGAGAGGGCTTGTTTGGTGGTGGTAGGAAGGGCTGTGGGGGAGGAAAGAGTGGTGAGATTGGCGTATTTGGGGTTGGGTTTACTTATGTTGTTGGACAGTCGGGTGATGATAGAGCGGGTGTGGGTAACAGGATTAGAGGGTGGGGGTGATGGTACGGTCGGTGTGGCGGTCGGTTGGGGTGGGGATGCGGTCGAGGAAGTTTGAGGAGGTGCGGTCGGGTTGGGAGGGTGGTCGGTCGAGTGGGGTGGGGGTGCGATAGAGTCAGTTTGGGGAGGTGCGGTCGGGTTGGGTGGAGGTGCGGTCGAGGTGGGGGCTGTAGTGGGGGAAGGTGGTGGAGTGATCAGTTGAAGAGAGAGATGGCACCATTCGGAAGAAGACAAAGAGGGAGGGGAGGTGGAGGTTTTGTTGAGAGAGGGGTAGGGAAAGATAGTTTCAACAAACTGGACAAGGCGAGAGGTGTAGAGTCGATTTGTGGATGGCTCGAAGCAGTGATAAGCACTTTGGGATGGAGAGTAGCCAACAAAGATGCATGGGGCGGATTTGGGAGCAAATTTATGAGATGTATAAGGGCGAAGCCACGGGTAACAGAGACACCCAAAGGAGAGAAGTTTGGAGTAGTTGGGTGGAGTGCGGAAGAGGCGGAGATATGGGGAGTCATGTTGGAGTGTAGGAGTGGGAAGTCGATTGATGAGGTAGACACCTGTGATGAAGGCATGAGACCAAAATGAGAGTGGTGGTTGGGCATGAGAAAGAAGGGCAAGACCGGTTTCGACAATGTGACGATGTCGGCGTTCGGCAAAGCCGTTGTGTTCAGGAGTGTGGGGTGGGGAGGTAAGGTGAGAGATCCCTTCTTGTAAAAGAGAGGGAGTGAGTTTGAGATACTCGCCACCATTGTCAGAGAAGAACTGTAGGATAGGGCGAGAGAAGTATTTTTCGACAAGGTTTTTGAACCTATAAAAGGTCGGGTAGGTGTCGGATTTATTTTTGAGAGGGTATAGCCATGTGTATTTTGTATAGTGGTCAACGAAAATGACATAGTATTTATAGTTGTCATATGAGTAAACAGGTGAGGTCCATACATCAGAGAAGATAAGATCAAGAGGTGCAGTGGAGTGAAGAGTAGAGATAGAAAAGGGAAGTTTATGACTTTTATTGATTTTGCAAGCATTACAATGAGAAATAGAACTAGGAGGAATGGATAAAGAAAACTGTCTATCTAAGAGGGAAACAATAGGGGGAGGGGTGGCCTAGTCTATGGTGACAAGATGATAGTGTTGAGGAGGCTGCAACATGAGCTTGTGGAGAGGGAGGAGTCCAAAGGTAGACGCCATGATCAAGGGTGCCTTGGAGAAGAACGTTGTTGGTCGAGATTGCCTTAATAAAAAGGAAGATTGTGAACTCAACAGTGGCATGATTATCTTTGCAAAATTGAGATACTGAAAGAATGTTACGAGAGATACGAGGAACATGTAGAACATTGTTGAAAATGAGAGAGGAAGAAGGAAGAGTAAGAGAGAAGGAACCTATGTTGGATATGGGAAGAGAAGTGCCATCACCAATGAGAACATCATCACTACCATTATAGGGGTGATGGAGAGAGAGGTTGGAGAGGTCACTAGTGATATGATGAGTGGCACCACTGTCCATTAGCCAAGAAACTGGAGGGGGCGGGGTAGGAGCGGTGGCGGTGGCGGTGTTGGCTTGTGCGGTTGGAGCGGTGGACTGACGTGGGCGACGGTTGGAGGTAGGGGGTGGGGGAAACGTGACGTTTGGGTAGTCACGGCGGAATTGGCGACACTCAGAGATGACATGGCCAATGTAGCGACAATATTGACACTTACCTTTAAAGGTAGTAGGGGAGGAGAGTGGGCGGAGGGAGTGGTGGGTGTGGGTAGAAGGGGTGGAGGATTATGTGGGTGGGGAGTAGATCGGGGTTGGAACTGAGCAGCGTGGGCAGTCATTGGAAGAGTATGGTTGGAGTTCTGATGTGCGGCCGGGTTAGGGTTTTGGTGTTTGAGGGTGAGCTCATGGTGAAGAAGCTTTTCGTGGAGAGCTTCAAAGGATATGGGGTTGTCACGAGCACGGACAGAGTCAATAATGGATTTGTAGGGTTCATAGTCAAGGCCTTGAAGAATTTTGGCTATGATGTCTTCGGAATCCATGGGTTTTCCAAGAATAACAAGTTTGTCAGTGGTTGTTTTGATTGACTGCATGTAGTCGGTGATTGATAGTGAGGCTTTGGTGATGGAGGCAAGGTGATCTTTGAGTTGGAGAATATGGCCACGGGAGGGATTGGCATAGGTTGATTGAAGAGTGGCCCAGGCTTCATGAGAGGTTTTTGCTTGGTAAACAAGGGGTGCTACTGCAGTGTCAAGGGTGCCAAGAAGGGCACCAAGGATGAGTCGGTCTTGACGTTGCCAGGTGATATGGGCTGGGTTTGCGGTGGTTTTGGCGTCGGTGGTGATTGTTTTCGGGTGGGATGGTGTAGGAACCATCAACATACTTGAGAAGGTCTAATCCAAAGAGAAGAGAGGTAAGTTGGGATGCCCAGGCAAGATAGGTTAAAGGCGTGAGCATTTTGCAGTTGGAGAGGTCGACAAGAATAAGAGGGTTGTTGGGGTCGGCGGGGTTGTGAAGGTAGGAGGAGGAAGAAGCACCGGAGTTGGTCATAGTGGGAGGCGGCCAAAGAAAATAAGAAATGTGTTTGGATCGATTAGGGTTCTGGTACCATAAAGAGAAAATGGCAAAAGATACTTTTCATTGATGGAGTTACACAATATATATACAAGTGATCCTAAGGTTTCTTAACAGAGGATATGCACAATCTCCTAATCTATACAAGAGATAATATCAATCTTTACATTTGAAATGAAGATATTTACTAAATATAACAAACTATGGTATGGAATGATCCTGTGGGTCCGGATCATGTGATCCGGATGTTTCGGGTGGTGATGATGCGGTCGATGGTGCGGTCGATGGTGCGGTCGGTGTTGCGGTCGGACATGCGGTCGATGATGCGGTCGATGTCGGACATGCGGTCGATGATGTATTCTTTACATTAATAACAATTCCTAAAGATTCACCTATAAAACATACTCCATCCGTTCCTGGCAAGTTGCAACAATTTGTCATTTTTGGCATTCCACTTAAGTTGCAATAATACCAAATAAGAAAATTCTTTATTACTTTTATAATCTTCCACTCATTCTCTCTCTTCTCTCAACCACTCATTATTCTCTACTCATTCTCTCTCTTCCTCCCAACCACTCATTATTCTCCGCTCATTGTCTCTCTTCCTCCCAACCATTCATTATTCTTTTTCTTAATTTTTGTGCTTCTCTTTCTATTTTGCAACTTACCAGAAACGGAAGGAGTATTTTTTAACTATTTTTTGTTAAAATTCAATTCAATTTTGTTGATCATGAAAATCAGAGTGACACTACTATCAGTATCGGAACAAATGAAGTATTTCTTTATAATCTATAGAGACATAATGATTTGATGAACAGATACAATTAGGCATACTAATGGTATCTTTTGTCATAAAAAAATCAAAGGGTAGTTGAACTATAGCTGTTGTGGACCACAAAATCTATCATAGAGACTTGAATCTTAAGCATAGAAATCAATGAACGAATAAGAAGAAAACATATGACCCAACTGATTAATTAATTAATTAATTAAACAAAGTAAAGACAAATCACTTTATTATTTAGTCTCACTAAATTGCTGTGCCAAGACTTTTCCACCACCAAAATTTAAATAATTGACCAATTGTTCCGAAGCTTCCATGAGAATGTTCAGTCAACGACAATTGTATATTGTCACATTACCAAATTCTAGACTATTAAATCAAGATTAGACGGTGTCGTTTTAGATTGTTATAAGAATCAGAATCTTTGTTTGGAAACTTTGTACAGACAAATTACAAACACAACATGCATATTTCTTAATTTATTAACGTAAATGAAAATGACATTATTTTTAGCAAATGAAAATGACCTACTGGGGTTATAGCCAACCTGTGTATTTTTGCGATATGATAAAAAGCATATTTTTAAATTGTTCTACTTGTTTGATTTAGAGTAATATGCTTTTCTGCCCCTCGTACTATGGCCCCAACATCAATTTGACACTCGTACTGCTGAAACACTAAATGTATGATGCGTACTATGGTTTTATTAACAAAATTAACCAATTTACTATTCAGTTGTTAATTTTTTCTAACACACGTTACTTTTCTAACGAGCATTAATTTATTTTAACGGATGTTAATAATTTATGTTAACAAAATTAACTTTTGTTATCTCCATCATCTTCCCAAACCCAACATCCACCCCACCCTTCGCAACCCAACACCGCCCCATCGCCACCGCCACAAACCAGTCACCACTCCACCCAACCAACTCCACCATTGATGGATTAGAAGCATCTCCAACACCAATCGACCCCCTTCTTTGCAAATTAGGATTTGAGCTCCCATTTACACCTTCCACGCCAAAAAAGCTGTACCAATCCCCTTCCTAGCCATGACCGCACCTACCCTAAAACTAGGCGCCGGCCAAGAGCAAGAAAACCTGGGAAAATTCCGGCCAAAAGGCCAAAAATCGAAGCAAAACCGAATCCCGTGACTTTCCCGGTCTGGTCCAGAAAAAATCAATTTCCCGATTCATTAACCGTTGGATCGCCTTAAAATTTTTGGAGAAGGTTCGCGACACCTAGGCGCACATATTGACCGTTGGGATCTGAAAAATATTTACCGGAGAGGGAGATATGGTCGTCGGAAAAAGACTGACGAAAATAAATTTTTAACATTCGTTAAAATAATTTAATGCTCGTTAGAAAAAATAACGTGTGTTAGAAAAAGTTAACAACTGAATAGTAAATTGGTTAATTTTGCTAATAAAACTATAGTACGCATCATACATTTGTTGTTTCAGTAGTACGAGTGTCAATTGATGTTGGGGCCATAGTACGAGGGGCAGAAAAGCAGATTACTCTTTGATTTATTCTTCTCAGTTTCTGGCTTTACTAAGTGATCATGCAAAAATTGCGATCAGTTGAGCCGGATCCGCGAAGTGATATCTGGATGTCTGTTAGCCTGAAATAAATGAACAAACGTTAACTCAGCCGGGGTTTCACCGGCGAAGGCCCTCCGGCGTAAGAATGAGTTAGTCTGCTTAAGAATGAACAAACTGGAGAGAAAGAATGAGGTTAGAGAGCTTAACCTCTGCCCATCCGAGTGAGGGCTCTATTTATACCCCAAGATCCATGCCTTGTCACCTAGATTCTGCTCCTTGAACGTAGGGATCGGTGCTTATCCACATTTATGACTCACCAGGTCTGTATTAGGGGAACACTTCTAGAAGTCATCAGTGGGCCTTGTCAGAGAATTGGGCCAGGCCTATAATTCTCCTAATCGTGATGGGGACAGATACAAGTCCGAGCTCGTCTGACCGAGCAAGCACGATACGGAGTCCGACCTTGAGTCAGGTGTGCCCGCGCGCACCGATGAAGGGGCCTTTTAGAGTAATGCTGGCTACCAAGTGGTCAGCTCGGTCAAACGAGCTGACCGTAAAGCGGGACGGTGACGAGTCTTTGGAGTCTTTGTTCGGTTCCTCGTGGTTCCGGCTTCCCAGCTCGGTCCAACGAGCTGCGTAAAGATACTTTTAGTGCTAGCCTGTCTAGGTTTTGCCGGGTTGGTCTAGTACGCGAGACTCAGGTCGGGGCGTGTTGGACCGGCCTTCCAGCCCATTTCACCAAGTCGGGTCGTTCCTTTCAGTGGCCCCCATGATTCCAAGTTGAGAGTAACGAAAGTGGGAATCATAGATTTAGGTAGGCGATTCCTGTGGGGCGCTCGTTTGATCCTATAAAGAGGAATAGTTGAAGGGACACGTGGCGTCAGGAGCGACGGGGGGGGGGGGGGGGGGGTGCAGCTGTAACGCATCAAGGACGTGGTGGTTTGATGGGACGGTTCCAGTCTCCTATGCGTCAGGCGCCGTCGTCATCCTACCTAGCCTAGGGTGCAGGCACGCGTCTAGGGAAGGTACATGGCATTAAATGCGACCCGTTTGGGTTAATGGATAGCGGGTCGGTCCGGGTTGACCCGCGAACTTTTTGTGGTGAAGGGGGTTATAAAAACCCTTATTTCTCCCTTTTTCTTCCTTCTCGCCTCCAATAACTCCCAGCAAACATCTCCTTAAGTTCCGACGACGCTGCTAAGACGACCCTTTGATTCTTTCTTGCTTTCTGTTCAAAACTTCGAATACAGGTATATTCTCGTCCTCAACCTTTGTTCTATTGGTATATTTTCGCCTTTTTGTGCTTTTTAGTTGGAAATCTGGGTTTTTCGTCAATTAATTTTGAATTTTCCGGCAAGAACTTGAGTTTTCCGGTGAGAACTTTAAATTTTCCGGTGAGAACTTGAATTTTCCGGCGAGAACTTTAAATTTTCCGGCGATAGTGGTTATACATTGAGTGCTCATCATGACTTCTCCAGAAATGACGCCGGAGTTCATGAAAGTGGTTGGAGATTCCTCGTTTTGCTTTCATGATCGTTCGGATTTGATATACCGTAGTGTCGTCGGTGGTTGGAGAAAGTTAGATTTGGGAGAGATCAGGGAGATCTTGAACGCTTATGGACTTGACGGCAGTTTGAGGTGGCCCTACGTCGGCAGCGAAGATTGGATGCGCACCGAGCACCTTAGTGCCATTCTCTTCGAGTATTACAACGAGTTGATCAACCACATAATCAACTATTACGTTGTCGGGAAGAAACCCCCTCTCACTTGTATAGAGTCCGGGGCTCGAATAGGTGGCGGGTCTGAACTTCCAACGAGCTCCACCTTGGTTTCTAACTTGGGGTCTGGCCCCCATGTTCTTCTTACAGATATGGCTTGCAGTGATGAGGTTTCCGACTCTCAGAACGATCATCTATCTGGAGATGAGTTGGGGCTCGAAGTCGAACAATAAATAAGTGATCCTGCGTCCGGGGAGGATCTTGTATATGACGTAGAGCCTGTATCAGTTCGGTATAACGAGGATGCGACATCCTCCAGGCCGGTTCTTCTCCTAGAAGACACTTTGGATTCTCGAGAAAGCGAGGGGAGTGAACTCGTTGGAGAGGATGATGGTGCTTATAATTTCCAGTATATAGAGAGGGAACTGCTCTGCGTCGCTCATCCCACTAGTGCCCGGGCACTAGGTTTTGAGGGCTCGTTAGAAGGCCAAGGCTTGGTTCTTCCACCCCCCACTGTTGTCCAAGCGCAACTTGAAGATAATATGTATGATAAGTATAACATAAGCAGGGACGACTATCGTATTTCCTACGTTCCTCAAGGCAGTGTCCCAGTGGTCGAGCTAATGCAAAATAAAGAGAGGGTGGCTTTCTTCGTTGGCCAGTTTGAGCTCGGCCTCCGACTTCCCTTGGATCCTTTTGTTAATGATTTTTTGACGGACACTTGTTCTGTCCCTCTTCAGTTGGTGGTCAATACGGTGAGGACGGTGAATAGTTTTTTGGTCATTTGCCGTCATCTCGGTTATGAACCCACCGTTCATGTATTTAAGAAATTTTTTAGGATCTCCCGTACTAAGAACCGGTTTGGTAAGACACGTACCATACCCTCAGTGTAGGTGCTAACCCCAACGCTTCTTATCTTCTTCGATCTTTCCCCAGTAAAATAAACACTTTTGCCAATCATATCGTGCTTATCGAGAGCAGGAAGGGATGGGAATTTCTATGCTCCCAAGGTGAACTTTCTCGTTTGTCAGGGCTATGGGAACCCGAATGGTCGGTCGATTTAGAGAAAGCATTGAAGAAGCTCGTGGCCCCAAAAAGGGACCGAGAATGGGTGGTGAATTGGGACAAGTTAGAGAAAAGCCCTCGTTATTTTACTCGCGCTGGCCTTCATGGCTTTACTTCAGAGGGGGTTGAGCCTTTGGTGACAATTGTTCCTGGTCGATGCTACCCAGATTGGGTGGTTCATGAGGATTGCTCGTTTGAAGCCGATTGCTTCGCTTGCTTGAGCTCGGTTGAACATTGTCTCTCCTTAAGTATTTTGGGGGGTGATTACATGTTTTGTTTTTTGTTATTGTTTCCTTATTGTGTTCGTGTCTTAATGTCGTTCGTTCTTGTTGCAGCGATGAGTTCCCACGGAGAGCAGTATCTGGCTGCGGCCGTGAGCAAGAAGAAGGTTCCCTCATTCCGGCAATTGAAGACTCTGAACAAATCGACCTCGTCATCGGTCGCCAAAGCACAGACGGGGATTCGACAGTCTGAACTTTCTAAGAAGGCCCCTTCTTCTATCCCTCTAATTTCCACCGATGGTGAAAAAGAGAGGAATGCTGGGGGTCCTAAAGCTCCTACTGAGAAGAGACCCGGTTCTTCCGCCATAATACCTTCCTCTTCTATAGAAAAGAAGCGCCATCTCGGCCCGTCTCTGATGTTACAAAGAAGAGGGGGCGTTCTGAGGAAGTCACTGACTACGTTCCTCTTTCGAAGAGGTCGCCCCCCCGGGCTCAAATTACCCGTGCGGATTTAGAGGGTGTCAAGAGTAATAAGGAGGTTGACGAGCTGGCTGATCGGTAGGCAACGTGACTTTGTTCAGAGGTTTGAATCTTTATGCCCGCAAAGGGTATAAGGTCAGGTTTGGTCGCGCCGTGCTTCGTCGAGCAGCCGATTTCGATCATCTTGAGGATCTTATGGATTTTTGCTTGGTTTCTCTCATTCCCCTTGCTTTGGGTTTATCTAAATAAACTTTTCTCAGATGGATACACTTGGCCTCCACCTTACTCGAAATGGCGAGGAACTTGAATCCCGAGCTAGGGAAAAGGCGGAGGCGTTGGCGACCACGGAAAAAGAGCTTGATGTTCGTGTTAATGAGATCGTTTCATTGAAAACGAGGCTTGCTGAGCTAGAGCGGATCCTGTATCTCAAAGATAAAGATATAGAGAGGCTCAGGCAGAGGTGGTGTCAGGTCGCTCTCGGATCAATGACCTTGAGGGTCAGGTCAGAATGGCGACGGGGCGGAATACGGAGGTCCTTGAGCGCCTCCGTTGTCAGAAGAGGAGAACGAGAGGCTCAGAGCTGAAGCCGAGGTGACCCAACGAACTTCTCTAGACGAGCAGGCTATTATTGATCGGTATGAGCAGACCGAGGCTTTTGCTACCAAAGTGCTAGAAAAGCCATACCTTATTTGAGACAGGTCATAGGCATGGCATTAGGGATGCTTATGGTCACAGCTACCTCCCCAAGGACCCTGAAATCATTGCCGATCTCATCGAGCTTCCCAATTTAATCCAGAAGCTCGGTCTGCCCACGCTATGATCCCCTTTAACGAAGAAGAATTGGGGCAGCTTGATGGTGAAGATGAGGAGGATAATGTTGGAGGCCTGGATTAGGCCTGAGCTTTTGGCTGTTAATGTGGACACGGTCTTAGCTCGTCGTGCCTTAGAACGGGAACGGGCTGAGGCTGATAAGGTGCCAGAGGGAACTGGAGCTGAGGGGTCCGTGACCGAGGGCGAGGTAGCCCATGATGATTCTCCACCCTTGTAATAATTTTTTTTCTTTTGCTATGTATGCCCCCCGAGGTCGGCTCTTGACCTCGTCGTTAATATGATCCTTTATAATCGTTCTCTCTTTTGAAATACCGTGTACTTTTTGTTTTAGGTTGCTTGTTGAAATCTTAACTCGTTCTGGACGAGTTCAAGGTTTGCTTGTTCAAGACAAGGCTTAGCTCGTTCAAGACGAGTTCAAGGTTTGCTTGTTCAAGACAAGGCTTAGCTCGTTCAAGACGAGTTCAAGGTTGGCTTGTTCAAGACAAGGCTTAGGTCGTTCAAGACGAGTTCAAGGTTGGCTTGTTCAAGACAAGGCTTAGCTTGTTCAAGACGAGTTCAAGGTTGGCTTGTTCAAGACAAGGCTTAGCTCGTTCAAGACGAGTTCAAGGTTGGGCTTGTTCAAGACAAGGCTTAGCTCGTTCAAGATGAGTTCAAGGTTTGCTTGTTCAAGACAAGGCTTAGCTCGTTCAAGACGAGTTCAAGGTTTGCTTGTTCAAGACAAGGCTTAGCTCGTTCAAGACGAGTTCAAGGTTGATTGTTCAAGACAAGGCTTAGCTCGTTCAAGACGAGTTCAAGGTTGGATTGTTCAAGACAAGGCTTAGCTCGTTCAAGACGAGTTCAAGGTTGGATTGTTAAAGACCAGGCTTAGCTCGTTCAAGACGAGTTCAAGGTTGGCTTGTTCAAGATAAGGCTTAGCTCGTTCAAGACGAGTTCAAGGTTGGCTTGTTCAAGACAAGGCTTAGCTCGTTCAAGACAAGTTCAAGGTTTGCTTGTTCAAGACAAGGCTTAGCTCGTTCAAGACGAGTTCAAGGTTTGCTAAAGCGTAAAAATTCATACATTGAGATAAACGAATTCCAGCGTGATATCATTATATAAACGAGCTGATACAGGGGTCAGGTGCCCGAAAAGGGCTATCCTTGGAAATTATAAAAAACGAGGACACATTAATGATAATATCGCAGTAGGCAATGCCAGGGATTTTTTAGGTCCTTCCCTTCAGGGGTCCTCAGCATGTAAGTCCCATCGCGCACAATCCGGGTTACGATAAAGGGGCCTTCCCAGTTTGGGGAGAGCTTGTTTTGCTGAGCTTTTCGGCTTGTGTCCTCGATCTTTCTCAGCACCCAGTCCTCTACTTGGAAAAGACGCTTTCTTACCCTTCTATCATGGTACCTCTTCATTTTTTGCTTGTAATTCACGGATCTTAAGTGGGCTTCTAGCCTTTTTTCGTCGATCAAATCCATATCGATCCTTCTTATTTCCTTATTTTTTGCTTCATCAAAGAATACGACCCAAGCTGTAGGTATTGCTAACTCGGCTGGAGCATGGCCTCTGAGCCATAAGTCAGCGCGAAGGGGGATTCACCGTAGGGCCTCTGATGGTTGTCCGGACGGCCCATAGAGCTAAAGGGAGCTCGTCAACCCATCTTCCTGCTCTCCCTGTTAGATTTCTATGCAACGCGTGCATCACAAGTTTATTAGCCGCCCCAGCTTGGCCGTTACTTGAGGATGGGATACCGCCGACTTGGTGTGTTAACTCCTAACCGGGCATACTCAGCAGTAAAGGCGTCTGAGAATGGAGTCCTCGATCAGAAAACAATGTGCTTAGGTACCCGAACCGGCACCAAATCTGATCTTGGACAAATTCAGTACATTATCCTCGGTTATCTCAGCTAATGGCTTGGCCTCTATCCATTTTGTAAAGTAGTCAACAGCCACTACCGCAAATTTGAGCCTCC
>JAOWBW010000600.1:577488-800358 GCA_026119855.1 Campanula takesimana | reverse complement strand
AGTAGCGTTGCGTCTAATTCTTTTCTCTCAAATTAACTATCTAAATTAGCCTTTTCAGTCAGACTAATTCTAGCTAAGCCCTTTTCTATCAGACCAAGCTAACTATACCGTTTCTTTTAGATATAGCAATGTTCCACAAAGCATTCTAGGTACAAGAATACTTATAGCAAATTCAATTCTCTTTGATACCCTATGAACAACACATATCATGGGTAAGATAGTTCAAAAGACGTTCGAGTCATAAGAGTTCAAATGCTACGGCCATAAGTAGCTACACTTGAAAGAATAAAAGGGATCCTATTTCAAAGGATGATATTCAAATACTTTAAGGAACGTAATCCCTTACCTTGGCTTTGCGTTAATCCTCTTAGCAAGCCTTGCGCAAGAATCTACAATCATGCACAAAATAATTCTTAGGACAAGTAATACTATTTTACTCCGTCCCCAAAATACTTTACTTTACTTTCTTAACCTTATGAGTTTATGTTCTTAAACCCCTTATTAAGGTTGATAGTCAATCTAGGGTTTGTTCTACCCATTAATTGCATTCCCAAAATACCCTCTTTGATTTACTAAAATACCCCTAGGGTTTCAATGTCTCCAATCTCAATTATTATGTTTTAAGATTTCATGAAAAACACTATTCTCAGCTTAGTTCACTATTCACAGCGTAAATTACTATTCATCGCAGATTACTATTCACGGTTACTATCAGTTACTATTCCAGTTACTATTCCAGTTACTATTCACGGTTACTATTCACAGTTACTATTCCAGTTACTATTCACAGCTTTTGTACACACACACAAACACACACTGATTGCTCACCCAAACACACACACAAATACCAGCACACACACACGCACACTTCATTCACACACATAGGCTGCACAACACACACACACTAACACACAGTAGCACGCACACACACAACAACACGCACACACACACCCCTTCACACCATTCTTCTCCCTTCTTAATTAAGCCCTAGTTCTCCCTTATTGCTTTTAGGGTTTTAAGATCATGATTTCTAGGACGAAGAAGAAGACTAAAGGGTTTAAAGTTTTTACCTTGAATTGATCTTCTTCTCTTCTCTTCTTCCTTCTCTTTCTCTTTCTCTCTTCCTGCGGCTCTCTCCTCTCTCTGACGCAGCTCTTTCTTTTCCGTTCTCTTTCTTTTCCTTTGTTGTAGAATCAAAGTAATACTAGGGGTTTTAAGAGAGTCTTTATATATTGCTAGGTTTTTAATTCCCTAACTTAAAAAGGAATCCTTCTCCTCCTAACTTAATGACTTGGGCCTTTCTATTTAACTCAATAACTTAAGCCCAAACTTATCATTAATTACTTGACCCAATTAAAATAAAAGAGTCCAAATTAAATTAAATAAAGAAAGGAAATTTCGGGTATTACATTCTTTCCTCCTTAAAAGAGTTTGGTCCACCAAACTAAACGTACATTAATCAGAAAATAACGCGGGATATGCCTCTCGCATTTCGCTCTCGAGCTCCCACGTAGCTTCTCTTTCAGTATGGTTGCTCCACTGCACCTTCACATAAGGAATCACTCTCTTCCTTAGATTTGATCCTTCCGATCTACTATCTTTACAGGTTCCTCGTCATAACTCAAATCAGCACGAACTCTTAGTTGTTTATACTCGATCGCATGACTCGGATCGGGAATGTACTTCCTTAACATTGACACATGAAATATATTGTGCACTCCCGTTAGCACAGGCGGTAAAGCTAACTTGTAAGCTACCATCCCAACTTGTTCCAAAATCTCAAATGGTCCCACATATCTAGGGCTTAACTTCCCGCGAATACCGAACCTCATGACTTCTTTAGTTGGCGAAATTTTCAAGAACACATGATCGCCCAATTGAAACTCTAAATTGAGCCTTCGGCGATCGGCATATGACTTCTGTCGACTTTGAGCAGTCAACAACCATTTCCTAATTTGTTGAACCTTATCAGCGGTCACTTGGATAAGTTCTGGTCCAGTCAACTTTCTCTTGCCAACTTCATCCCAGCAAGTAGGTGGCCTACACTTCCTTCCATATAATGCCTCGTACGGTGCCATTCCGATACTAGCATGAAAACTATTGTTGTACGCGAATTCTACTAGCGTCACATGTTCGTCCCATGTTCTTTCCCAGTCCAACGACGTAGCTCTCAACATATCTTCTAGAGTCTGAATAGTCCTTTCCGACTGTCCATCCGTCTATGGGTGAAAGGCTGTACTCATTGCCAATTCCGTACCCAATGCTTGTTGTAAACTCTTCCAGATTTCGATGTAAACCTCGCATCCCTATCAGACACTATCGAAACTGGTATTCCATGTAATCTCACAATTTCATCAATATACAACTTGGCCAATTTCTCTAACTAATCATTCACCTTAATCGCTAGAAAGTGAGCCGACTTCGTAAGTCTATCTACAATAACCCAAAATGCATTGTAGCCTCTTAACGTCCTTGGTAACCCTACTACCAAATCCATAGCTATATGCTCCCACTTCCACTCAGGAATAGGTAATGGCTGTAGTAATCCTGCCGATCTCTGGTGCTCACTTTTCATTTGTTGACACACCAAACAATTGATACAAACTCGGCTATATCTCCTTTCATAATGTTCCACCAGAACGACTCTCTCAAGTTTCTATACATCTTCGTACTCCCAGGATGTACGGAGAATCTCGAACACTGAGCTTCCTTCAAAAATCTCGCTCATAATATCCTCATTATCTGGCACCCATACCCTAGATTGGTACCTCATGATTCCATCTTCTCCACGCGAAAGTATTTTTCCTTCCCTTTAGCGATACTCTCACGCACTTTCATTACTTCTTCGTCAATCCCTTGTGCTTCTTTAATTCTAACCATAAGCGTTGGCTGAGCACTCATTTGGGCTAAATATCCCTTAACTCGCACTTCCATGCTCGAAATTTCTATGCGGTTCCACGCACTTTCCTCCTTAGAAATCAATGCCGCTAACGTTCCGCGGTTCTTCCTACTCAACGCATCTGCCACCGTATTGGCTTTCCCAGGGTGGTACAAAATCGTACAATCCTAATCTTTTAATAACTCCAACCATCTTCTTTGCCTCATATCAAGCTCCTTCTGGGGAATATGTACTTAAGACTCTTATAATCCGTATAAATCTTACATGTCGCCCCATACAAGTAGTGTCTCCATACCTTCAAAACGAACACCACTGCAGCTAACTCTAGATCATGGGTTGGATAATTCTTCTCATGGTTCTTTAATTGCCTAGATGCATAAGCTATAACCTTATCATTTTGCATCAACACGCAGCCTAGTCCTTTAAGCGAGGCATCACTTTATATCACAAATTCATCCGTTCCTGATGGTAACGCAAGGACTGGTGCAGACACCAATCGTTGCTTCAATTCCTTAAAACTCTTTTCACACTCCTCAGACCAAACAACTTGGCTCCTTTCTGAGTTAATCTCGTTAATGGCACTGACAACTTCGAGAAACCTTCTACGAATATCCTATAGTAGCCAGCCAAACCTAAGAAACTTCTTATCTCACTTACCGAAATTGGTTATTCCCAATCCACAATAGCTTCTATCTTTGTTGGATCCATGGCAATCCCATCCTTTGACACACATGCCCTAAGAATGCCACCCTCTCCAACCAAAATCACATTTCTTGAACTTAGCATATAACTTTTGCTCTCTTAAGTTTTGCAGTACTAACTTCAAATGCTCCTCATGTTCTTCCTTGGTTTTCGAATATACCAAAATGTCATCAATGAATACAATTACGCACTTGTCTAAGAACTCTTGAAATATTCTATTCATAAGTTCCATAAACGCTACCGGTGCGTTAGTCAATCCAAACAGCATCACTACAACTCATAATGACCATACCTTGTTCTAAAGGCTGTCTTAGCTATACCATTCTTCTTCGCTCTTAGTTGATGATAACTAGACCTCAAGTCTATCTTCGAGAAATAATACGCTCCACGAAGTTGATCAAACAAATCATCTATTCTTGGCAACGGGTATTGATTCCTTATCGTCCCGCGGTTCAATTCACGATAGTCGATACATAACCTCATCGACCCATCCTTCTTCACAACAACAACACCGGTGCACCCCATAGTGATACACTCGGTCTAATCAAACTCTTTTCCAACAACTCTTGCAGTTGCTCCTTTAATTCTTCAATTCTGACGGAGCCATTCTATATGACGCCTTCGATATTGGTGAAGTCTCCGGTACCAAATCGATAGAAAATTCTACTTCTTTTTATGGAGGTATTCAAATCCTCAGGAAACACGTCCTTGAAATCTCTAATCATAGAAAGTGATTCTACGGTTACTTCCTTTTTGCGCGTATCACCAATGTATGCCGAGAATCCTTCACATCCTTTCTTTAAAAGCTTACGAGCCTTCATTACCGATATAAGGTTCGATCGGGTTCTAGGTTTCGTTTCTTGAGAACATCACTCTTCTCTAGATAGTAATCTAAAGTGGGCTTCTTTCTTTAAAACAATCCACATGGGCATGGTATGCAGTCAACTAGTCCATTCCCAAGATTACATCAAATTCTTCGATGTCTTAAACTAATGATATCAACCTCAAGTTCTTTCTCGTCCAATTTCAAAGGACACTTCTTAGATATAGACGTAATAGGGATCGATTCTCTAGTTTGAATATCTATAACTAAAGAATCCTCTAACGTCTCAGGAATTAAATTCATATTCTTAACCAAGCAATCATTTGACACTTCTCATCAGAACCTTGCCCTTTGGCGTCGTTCTTATTATCATCATTTCTATTGCCGTAGCCTTTACTCTGGTACTTACTTGTACTACCTTCCTTTTCACGATCGTCAGTAGCCTTACTTTAGATTCAGTCGACACTTTCTCAGTTGACTCTTCTTCTCTTTTCGCTTACTGCGATAACTATCAGATTCTTTCTCCACTATCCTTATCCTATCCAACACTTGATCCTAGGTTGGTAGTATTAATGGAGTGATTCTATATCGGATTCGGTGCTCAAACCATCTTCAAATTCTCGAGCCTTTTACGCTTCATCATCGAAGAGCGTTAGGGTAAATTCTAGCAATTCAGTGAATCTAGCACCATAGTCGTTCGCCATCATACTTCCTTGAGTTAGCATCATAACTCAGCCACTCTGGCATTTTCGAACACTTACCGGATAATATGATATTATCATTAGTTATCATGAATACAAGACTTTTTCACGCATTCTCATACTATAGCTCGTCTCTACAGTCTAACATTCAATTTATAGATCATTCACTAGACCACTGGTCGTTTCAACAGACCATCACTATCTTCATTAGTCAACTTTACTAGACTTATTGGTCGCTTCATTAGACCATTACTATTTTCATCGGTCATTTCAATAGACCATTATTACTTGTTCTAGGTTAACTCGCACATTTAACACTATTACTCACGCCAAAACAAGCATTGCTACTATGCTTAATACTTCCACATAAAAAGGCCGTCCCCAAAAGACGTAACTTTTACAAAAGATCGGTCTACTAGATTTTTGGTCGTTCCAATAGACCAATTCTACTTAGGGAAGTCATTTCACTAGACTTTACTTATTAATCATAGGTCGATTCACTAGACCTACTCATTCACACTTGGCCGTTTCACTAAGCCTATTACTCTTATACTTAACCGTTTCAATAGGTTATTTTATTCTTGTTTCGATCGCTTCAATGGATCAAAATTAACTTTACTTGGCCGTTTCAATAAGCCAAATACTTTCTCTTGACCGTTTCAATAGGTCACTTTATTCTTGTTTCGATCATTTCACTAGACCAAAACTAATTTCACTTGGCCGTTTCAATAAGCCCATTATACTCATGGTCTTTTCACTTGACCAATACTTTCTCGTTCTAGATTAGTTCACCCGCTTAATTATTTAAGAACGAATAGTCAACAAAGTCATTTGCTTAAAATAATCAAACTTTTATTGCGAAGAATCTTTTGGAATAAATCTAAGCAAAACAAAATTCTAGCGTTTCTCTCTAGACTAGAACAAATCATCAATCCCATAAAATAACTTTATGTTCCACTTTTCAATCATGGAACAACACCTTCCTAGGCCTTCCCTTAGGTCTTCCACTAGGCACCTTTGGAGTCTTCTTAGAGCATCTTGGTCTACCTCTGGACCTATGAACCGGTACCACTGGTGGTTCATTATCATCAATCACAATCGGGGTAGCTTCATTGTCCCCAGGTTAATGCCTATTTCCTCGACTTAATTTTTTTAGCTACCAATTCATCTTCTTTTAGTGCTTCATTGCCTACGAGGGTTGTCGGTTCTGACTCTCTCGCTCTGGCTTCCTTTAAAAAAAATTCAATTCATAGAACCATTGGTAAGCTTGTTCTCGGGTTTCATGATAATACTTCTCATTTTGGTCCTTGGTCTCCTTGACTTCTTCCAGTTCTTAGAGAGTGTCTGATAATGATTTTCTATCTTGCATCCACTTTCCAAGTGTGACATTCACCTTGGTCTTTTCAGCTTCTAATGCCTCGGTTAGTTTCTTAATCTTGAGTGAATATCTCTGAATCATTCTCTTCTTAATTGTTCTATGCTTCAAGTTCATCTTCATGTTTCTTCTAAGTCCGTCCATAACTTACAATTAAGACATGACCATTATCCGTGTCATATAACTTAAGGTATATGACTATAATCATCAATTGCATAAGTAGCTTAAAAGAATAATATTCTAGTGTATCCCTTCAAGTTTCACTCCCAAGGTGTTCACTTATTTTCCTCATATCCCCCGAGGAATACTTATCTTAGGTTCTTTCCTAAAATAGTAAGTTTCCATAATTAACTAGTTTGACTCCAAGCAATCTTAGTCTTCCTAAAACGCTCAAATCAAACCTATTCAATATCAGAGTTCCTATTCCCTTTAAGCTCTATTCCCAAAGCTCTGATACCAACTATAACGACCCAAACTTTCATATAATAAATAATATCCATAAACCATGGGAAATCTTAAACGTCAAACATAATTCAAATCCAACGTTCAAAACAACGGCTAGTATAATCTAACCATAATTCAAAATAGTGCGGAAGCGTAACTAACGTTTAGATTCTAACGGCTAGTACATCCCACTAGCTCAACATAAAAACATAAAAGTATCTAAAAACCCTTCACTTGACCATCGACTGCCCTTCCTTGCAATCCCTCTTGGTCCTTAATCCTTACCTGGGAAAAATAATATAAGAAGGGGTGAGCGAACAATGCTCAGTAAGTTCATACGGGATCTCTCCGGGTACTAAGGCGAGATGACCGAAAGAACGGAGCCAACATAATATCTTCAATGAAAGGCTAAAATCAATAATCTTAACTGTACATATATACGAACGCACAGTTATCAAGTTCAAGAAGTTATGGCCCTAATACAGGTCCGTCAATTCCATAGTTTCATTCATCACCTTTTCAGGGTGTTACACCTTTTCAGGGTGTCGAGGGACCTTACACCTTCTCACGGTGCTCCCTCTTAAGTTTGATCATGATCATTAAGCCACTTCATCAAGTAGCGTTGCGTCTAATTCTTTTCTCTCAAATTAGACTATCTAAATTAGCCCTTTTCAGTCAGACTAATTCTAGCTAAGCCCTTTTCTATCAGACCAAGCTAACTATACCGTTTCTTTTAGATATAGCAATGTTCCACAAAGCATTCTAGGTACAAGAATACTTATAGCAAATTCAATTCTCTTTGATACCCTATGAACAACACATATCATGGGTAAGATAGTTCAAAAGACGTTCGAGTCATAAGAGTTCAAATGCTACGGCCATAAGTAGCTACACTTGAAAGAATAAAAGGGATCCTATTTCAAAGGATGATATTCAAATACTTTAAGGAACGTAATCCCTTACCTTGGCTTTGCGTTAATCCTCTTAGCAAGCCTTGCGCAAGAATCTACAATCATGCACAAAATAATTCTTAGGACAAGTAATACTATTTTACTCCGTCCCCAAAATACTTTACTTTACTTTCTTAACCTTATGAGTTTATGTTCTTAAACCCCTTATTAAGGTTGATAGTCAATCTAGGGTTTGTTCTACCCATTAATTGCATTCCCAAATACCCTCTTTGATTTACTAAAATACCCCTAGGGTTTCAATGTCTCCAATCTCAATTATTATGTTTTAAGATTTCATGAAAACACTATTCTCAGCTTAGTTCACTATTCACAGCGTAAATTACTATTCATCGCAGATTACTATTCACGGTTACTATCAGTTACTATTCCAGTTACTATTCCAGTTACTATTCACGGTTACTATTCACAGTTACTATTCCAGTTACTATTCACAGCTTTTGTACACACACACAAACACACACTGATTGCTCACCCAAACACACACACAAATACCAGCACACACACACGCACACTTCATTCACACACATAGGCTGCACAACACACACACACTAACACACAGTAGCACGCACACACACAACAACACGCACACACACACCCCTTCACACCATTCTTCTCCCTTCTTAATTAAGCCCTAGTTCTCCCTTATTGCTTTTAGGGTTTTAAGATCATGATTTCTAGGACGAAGAAGAAGACTAAAGGGTTTAAAGTTTTTACCTGAATTGATCTTCTTCTCTTCTCTTCTTCCTTCTCTTTCTCTTTCTCTCTTCCTGCGGCTCTCTCCTCTCTCTGACGCAGCTCTTTCTTTTCCGTTCTCTTTCTTTTCCTTTGTTGTAGAATCAAAGTAATACTAGGGGTTTTAAGAGAGTCTTTATATATTGCTAGGTTTTTAATTCCTAACTTAAAAAGGAATCCTTCTCCTCCTAACTTAATGACTTGGGCCTTTCTATTTTAACTCAATAACTTAAGCCCAAACTTATCATTAATTACTTGACCCAATTAAAATAAAAGAGTCCAAATTAAATTAAATAAAGAAAGGAAATTTCGGGTATTACATTCTTTCCTCCTTAAAAGAGTTTGGTCCACCAAACTAAACGTACATTAATCAGAAAATAACGCGGGATATGCCTCTCGCATTTCGCTCTCGAGCTCCCACGTAGCTTCTCTTTCAGTATGGTTGCTCCACTGCACCTTCACATAAGGAATCACTCTCTTCCTTAGGATTTGATCCTTCCGATCTACTATCTTTACAGGTTCCTCGTCATAACTCAAATCAGCACGAACTCTTAGTTGTTTATACTCGATCGCATGACTCGGATCGGGAATGTACTTCCTTAACATTGACACATGAAATATATTGTGCACTCCCGTTAGCACAGGCGGTAAAGCTAACTTGTAAGCTACCATCCCAACTTGTTCCAAAATCTCAAATGGTCCCACATATCTAGGGCTTAACTTCCCGCGAATACCGAACCTCATGACTTCTTTAGTTGGCGAAATTTTCAAGAACACATGATCGCCCAATTGAAACTCTAAATTGAGCCTTCGGCGATCGGCATATGACTTCTGTCGACTTTGAGCAGTCAACAACCATTTCCTAATTTGTTGAACCTTATCAGCGGTCACTTGGATAAGTTCTGGTCCAGTCAACTTTCTCTTGCCAACTTCATCCCAGCAAGTAGGTGGCCTACACTTCCTTCCATATAATGCCTCGTACGGTGCCATTCCGATACTAGCATGAAAACTATTGTTGTACGCGAATTCTACTAGCGTCACATGTTCGTCCCATGTTCTTTCCCAGTCCAACGACGTAGCTCTCAACATATCTTCTAGAGTCTGAATAGTCCTTTCCGACTGTCCATCCGTCTATGGGTGAAAGGCTGTACTCATTGCCAATTCCGTACCCAATGCTTGTTGTAAACTCTTCCAGAATTTCGATGTAAACCTCGCATCCCTATCAGACACTATCGAAACTGGTATTCCATGTAATCTCACAATTTCATCAATATACAACTTGGCCAATTTCTCTAACTAATCATTCACCTTAATCGCTAGAAAGTGAGCCGACTTCGTAAGTCTATCTACAATAACCCAAAATGCATTGTAGCCTCTTAACGTCCTTGGTAACCCTACTACCAAATCCATAGCTATATGCTCCCACTTCCACTCAGGAATAGGTAATGGCTGTAGTAATCCTGCCGATCTCTGGTGCTCACTTTTCATTTGTTGACACACCAAACAATTTGATACAAACTCGGCTATATCTCCTTTCATAATGTTCCACCAGAACGACTCTCTCAAGTTTCTATACATCTTCGTACTCCCAGGATGTACGGAGAATCTCGAACACTGAGCTTCCTTCAAAAATCTCGCTCATAATATCCTCATTATCTGGCACCCATACCCTAGATTGGTACCTCATGATTCCATCTTCTCCCACGCGAAAGTCTTTTTCCTTCCCTTTAGCGATACTCTCACGCACTTTCATTACTTCTTCGTCAATCCCTTGTGCTTCTTTAATTCTAACCATAAGCGTTGGCTGAGCACTCATTTGGGCTAAATATCCCTTAACTCGCACTTCCATGCTCGAAATTTCTATGCGGTTCCACGCACTTTCCTCCTTAGAAATCAATGCCGCTAACGTTCCGCGGTTCTTCCTACTCAACGCATCTGCCACCGTATTGGCTTTCCCAGGGTGGTACAAAATCGTACAATCCTAATCTTTTAATAACTCCAACCATCTTCTTTGCCTCATATCAAGCTCCTTCTGGGGGAATATGTACTTAAGACTCTTATAATCCGTATAAATCTTACATGTCGCCCCATACAAGTAGTGTCTCCATACCTTCAAAGCGAACACCACTGCAGCTAACTCTAGATCATGGGTTGGATAATTCTTCTCATGGTTCTTTAATTGCCTAGATGCATAAGCTATAACCTTATCATTTTGCATCAACACGCAGCCTAGTCCTTTAAGCGAGGCATCACTTTATATCACAAATTCATCCGTTCCTGATGGTAACGCAAGGACTGGTGCAGACACCAATCGTTGCTTCAATTCCTTAAAACTCTTTTCACACTCCTCAGACCAAACAACTTGGCTCCTTTCTGAGTTAATCTCGTTAATGGCACTGACAACTTCGAGAAACCTTCTACGAATATCCTATAGTAGCCAGCCAAACCTAAGAAACTTCTTATCTCACTTACCGAAATTGGTTATTCCCAATCCACAATAGCTTCTATCTTTGTTGGATCCATGGCAATCCCATCCTTTGACACCACATGCCCTAAGAATGCCACCCTCTCCAACCAAAATCACATTTCTTGAACTTAGCATATAACTTTTGCTCTCTTAAGTTTTGCAGTACTAACTTCAAATGCTCCTCATGTTCTTCCTTGGTTTTCGAATATACCAAAATGTCATCAATGAATACAATTACGCACTTGTCTAAGAACTCTTGAAATATTCTATTCATAAGTTCCATAAACGCTACCGGTGCGTTAGTCAATCCAAACAGCATCACTACAACTCATAATGACCATACCTTGTTCTAAAGGCTGTCTTAGCTATACCATTCTTCTTCGCTCTTAGTTGATGATAACTAGACCTCAAGTCTATCTTCGAGAAATAATACGCTCCACGAAGTTGATCAAACAAATCATCTATTCTTGGCAACGGGTATTGATTCCTTATCGTCCCGCGGTTCAATTCACGATAGTCGATACATAACCTCATCGACCCATCCTTCTTCACAACAACAACACCGGTGCACCCCATAGTGATACACTCGGTCTAATCAACTCTTTTCCAACAACTCTTGCAGTTGCTCCTTTAATTCTTCAATTCTGACGGAGCCATTCTATATGACGCCTTCGATATTGGTGAAGTCTCCGGTACCAAATCGATAGAAAATTCTACTTCTTTTTATGGAGGTATTCAAATCCTCAGGAAACACGTCCTTGAAATCTCTAATCATAGAAAGTGATTCTACGGTTACTTCCTTTTTGCGCGTATCACCAATGTATGCCGAGAATCCTTCACATCCTTTCTTTAAAAGCTTACGAGCCTTCATTACCGATATAAGGTTCGATCGGTTCTAGGTTTCGTTTCTTGAGAACATCACTCTTCTCTAGATAGTAATCTAAAGTGGGCTTCTTTCTTTAAAACAATCCACATGGGCATGGTATGCAGCCAACTAGTCCATTCCCAAGATTACATCAAATTCTTCGATGTCTTAAACTAATGATATCAACCTCAAGTTCTTTCTCGTCCAATTTCAAAGGACACTTCTTAGATATAGACGTAATAGGGATCGATTCTCTAGTTTGAATATCTATAACTAAAGAATCCTCTAACGTCTCAGGAATTAAATTCATATTCTTAACCAAGCAATCATTTGACACTTCTCATCAGAACCTTGCCCTTTGGCGTCGTTCTTATTATCATCATTTCTATTAAACAATTCCACAAGAGATAGGCCAGCTGGAATCTCTTGAGGAGCTTGGCTTATTTTCCAACAATCTTGAAGGTCCCATTCCTCCTTCTTTGGGCAATTTGAGAAACTTGACTATTCTTTATCTCTACTCCAATAAACTTTCTGGCCGTGTTCCGCTTGAACTAGGAAATCTAGTTAATCTTGTTGACATTTTCATTAATGAAAATAGTCTAGAAGGCCCAATCCCATCCACTTTTGGAAACTTGACTAACCTTAGTCTCATGCATCTTTTTAATAATAATTTATCTGGTCCCATTCCACAAGAATTAGGAAAGTTGAAGTTCCTAACTGGTCTTCAAATAAGCAATAATCAACTCAACGGCTCAATTCCTTCTTCACTTGGCAATCTGACCAAGTTACAAATGTTAAACCTCTGGGACAACAAAATTTCAGGTCCCATTCCACAATAATTAGGAAAGTTGAAGTTCCTAACTGCTCTTTTCATAAGCCAAAATCAACTCAACGGCTCAATTCCTTCTTCACTTGGCAATCTGACCATGTTACAAAAATTCTCAGTAAGCGACAATCTGCTCATGGGTCTAATTCCAAAAAGCTTTCGAAACTGCCCAAGCCTAGTTCGAGCCAGTTTCGGAAATAATCAGTTCACTGGTAATATATCTGATAGTTTTGGTATCTATCCAGATCTTATTTCCATGAACCTCAATGACAACAAATTTTACGGAGAGCTCTCTAACAATTGGAGTAAGTGCAAGAAGCTGACAAGACTACAGATTGGAGGGAACAATATCAGCGGTAGCATTCCACCGTCTCTCAAAGGTTTCACCCAACTAGAGTTACTTAATCTTTCTTCAAATAGTCTTGTTGGTGAAATTCCAAAGGAGATTGGTATGGTGAGTCGTTTGCTCTATCTTTTTTTGAGCGACAACCAACTTTCTGGTCCGATACCAAAAGAGCTTGGATCACTAACTACTCTCTCGAAGCTTGATCTTTCTTCAAACATTTTGAACGCATCAATACCAGGAGAAGTTGGGAACTGCACACAACTTATTTTCTTGAACCTAAGCAATAACAATTTGAGCCAAGAGATTCCAATTCAGTTACTAGATCAGTTGCCTCATCTCTCCACACTTGATCTTAGTCATAATTTCCTCACAGGAGCAATACCACCCCAAATACAGAGACTAAGTAGCTTGGAGAAGTTGAATCTTTCTCATAACAATCTCTCTGGATCCATCCCCAAGGTGTTTGAACAAATGCCTGATTGGTTGGATATTGACATATCATACAATGATTTGTCTCGATCGGTCCCCGATAGTAAAGTCTTCGTGAATATTTCCATAGAAGCATTGAGAGGCAACGTTGGTTTGTGTGGTAATATCACTGGATTGAAGCCTTGCAGAAATGTGCAAACAAGAAGCCACAATAAACACATTCTTGTTATTGTACTCCCTCTTCTTGGAGCACTCCTATTTTCAGGTTTGTTTTTGGGTCTTTATGTTGTTTATCGACAAAGAACGAGAAAGCTTGTGGGGGAAAATGAAGCCGAACCGGATCATGGCTTGTTCACAATATTGACTTTTGATGGAAAGTCAATGTATGAAGAAATCTTAAACGCCACAAACCAGTTCGAAGAAACATACTTAATTGGGCATGGAAGACAAGGAACTGTGTACAAAGCAACCCTAAGATCAGGTGATGTAGTTGTAGTCAAGAAATTTCACTCATCACCTCCTGAGATGGTTGACCAAGAAGGTTTTCTGCGAGAGGTAAGATCACTGACAGAAATAAGGCACCGGAATATAGTGAAACTCTATGGGTATTGCTCACATTCTCGGCACTCATTTTTGGTTTACGAGTATCTCGAAAGGGGGAGTCTTTCGAAAATATTAAGTGAAGATGAAGAAGCCAAAAAACTAGATTGGCCAAGGAGGGTGAATATCATTAAGGGTGTAGTCCATGCTTTATCTTATATGCACCATGAATGCTCACCCTCAATTGTCCATCGGGACATATCAAGTAAGAACATTCTGCTCGACTCCGATTATGAAGCGCATATTTCTGATTTTGGCACAGCCAAGCTTTTAAATGTTGACTCTTCTAACTGGAGTGCGCTTGCCGGCACATATGGCTACATTGCACCAGGTAATTAAGAGATCTAAAAGCTCCTATATTCATTTGAACTCACTTTGTTTTTTCTTCACTTTAATCATGTCTTTATTTTTATTATTTTGGGGTGTCTTTGCAGAGCTTGCTTATACGATGAAGGTGACTGAAAAGTGTGATGTATATAGCTTTGGAGTTCTAGCTTTGGAAGTGATAAAAGGAAAGCATCCTGGCGAGTTCACAACTTTCTTAGCGTCTTCAACGATGGAGATGATAGTTCTTCAAGATGTGTTGGATCCACGACTTCCAACACCCTCGCCGAAAGTCGAAAAGGAAATTACATCCATAATAATGATGGCAAGGGCATGTGTAGATGAGAACCCAAAATCAAGGCCTTCAATGCTTGATGCTAGACTCATGTTATAAGCGCCAAAAGTTGGGGTTGTGTAATATTAATTCATTGGTAAATGTTGTAGTTGAGAAAGTGTGTATGAATCTTCCTCTTTATTGTTTGCCTAGTTTCTAGTATCCCTGTCTTAGGAATTGGTTGAAGCTTATTATTTGTTTTTGAACTTGTAATTTCAATAAATGAGTGCAATGTTACAATACTGGAAGTTGTTTGTTTAATTTATAAAAGAATGGACATTTCAATTGGGAGGAAAAACATTTCTTCTTTCGTGCTGTTACGCCATACTCCCTCCGTCCCAAAATGATCTTCTCATTTGCCATGTTTCATTGTCCCAAAAAGTTCTTCTCATGTCTACAATCTAGACTTTAAAAATGTACAAACAAAGCATGGCTAGTGAAGCAAGTATTTATATCCTTAAAAAGTTTGAATAGTCAAACCGGAAGATTATTTTGGGACGGAGGGAGTATTAGGGAGTAAATTTGAACATTTTTTGGACATTAATTTTGGCACAAACAATTATACGAGCTTAGCTAGTGATGAATTATCCTTGTGAGCTCAAATTACCTTGGCAATTGCACATACATTAATCAAATATTCTGCCGTTTGTATCGCCTTTAACAATATATGATTCAAAGCTCGTTTCTACTACGCCAATCTCTTTGAGCTTTTCTAGTTTGTATCGGTTTGCCCAACTTTGAGCTAAGTCAAGCTAAGCTATAACGCTGAAGCTTCAATGTACTTGCTCTTGATGAAAGATTTCTTTTATACTGTATGGATTTAACATAACAACTTTAAATGCGGGCTTTAATTTAAATCCATTACAATCTTTAATTGCCCAAGATCTTAGAACCCGTAATAAATCAATACTATAAATAATTTAATGCAAAGGCAAAATTAAAACCGTACCTCCGTCCATACTAATCTTTTTGATAATGGTCTTGACCTTTACCTTTAATTTCCTCTTGATGATGGATAGACGGTTTTCTTTAATTCCTTTTTCTAATCATTCTTTAAGATTAAGAAACCCTTAATCTCTTTTAATATACGTAAAAGAGAGCACTGCAAGTAAGTGTATTGTTCCTTCATGTGGCTACTTCTTTCTTTTATAGTAACCACAAAACTTAGTGGCCAAGAATTATCATGCTGACTCATATATGTTAACCGACTTATTACATTAGCCAACTTTCCAGCAGCATCTTACAAAGGGTGTTGGCTTTTGTTGACTTTTCTACACCCTTTTATTCTTGGACAACACAATAAGCTCAAATATGACTAATTGTTACCTACATGGCTACATGTACACGTGGTGTACATATCAACACATTAGTCACCATTTCCACTTGCAAGTATTGTTTCTTTATTTTATTATTTTATTTGTTTAAAACAAACAAAATACTTTAATTAGAAAAAGACTATACTATTAATTTATAAGGCAAGAGAGAGGGAGTACCATTTATTAACTCTCAAGTTTTAACTCATTTTAATTTTCACTTATCAATCAAAGTAAAACTGTACTGTTAAAATTTATTTAATGTGACAAGTCATGTGGGACACATTCAATTAGAATATAAAATATTCTAACACTTGATACAAGTGAAGCTGATAAAAGGATACCCATTTATTTTATGAGCAGATCTTGGCCTTTGGGCTCTAAATTTTCATTTGAGCTCAACCTGAATCTGAGGTAGGTTTCGCTGAAAAAGCTGAGAGTGGTTGGTATTCTTTTTGTTATCTTTTACAAGTTATGGTTAAGCGGTTCTATCTAGCCTTTCCCAGGGAAATTAGTTGAAATCTGATAAAAGTTTATTTTCCAGAAGCGTTAGATTTTTCAGTAAAATTAGCATGTCTCGTGATCATGCGACCTCTGTTTTGGTTCATTAAATGAACTTCATTTCACTCTCATTTTTTAAGTTGACCGTAAATTTTATACCTTTTAACACCACTAACATCACCATGTATTTACTATTCTCCTTTCTCCATTTGACTACCGCCCCCTTCCCTTCCTTCACCACCCCAGCAATAAAATCCTACTTTATCAGAGAATTTCGAAAATTCATCTCTTATATACACCAAATCTTTACGTGTATAATGGTTCAGTTGTGGTTGTGGTTGTGGTTGTGGGTGGTGGTGGGGCATCGGTGGATGGCCTAGTAAACTTCAAAATCCTCTTTACCATCGCAATCAATCTAAAGGTATTGAGGTTCGGGATTTTGGGGGGTTGGTTATGAGTTGATTATTCTTGATGTTGTCGATAGTTAACCTGATTGGGAGGGAAAAGAGACGAGGGAGAGGAAGGGGAATGGGTACAATAGACATGGGTAAAAGAGGGGAAGAACGGTGTAGGGGGCGGGGGTGGTAGATGCATGCTTTGTTAGGGACAAAATCAACTTTTAGTCCTTTCAGTTTTAAAAATTTCATTTGATCCCTTAAGGAGTAATATCCATGATGGTCGAACTCAGGTACGAGTATCTAACACGGGTCCGAGTGTCCGATCATCCAAAATTTTAGGATTTCACACCAAATGTAGAGTTAAATAGCCACATACATACCCATACGCACCCTACCCACGCCCATTCTCATGTCCTGTGAACACATGTACTTCGGCAATTCATGGGTACAAGCATCACAAAGTAACGTCAATTTCAAATTAACTTCGGTTAACTTCCATGTGCACATGATGTCTTCGAAAACCCAAATACCTCTTCTTTATCTTCATGGACTCTCCTTCCAACCAATTTCTCCAGCTCAATCAAACCACACAGCACATACGCACAAAGCACACATGCACACAGCACATACGCACAAAGCAAACATGCACACAGTACATGTAGAAAAACAGAGAATATCTGCAACAATATTAAAACTATGCATGATATTTCTACAAAGAACCCATCAAAACTCACCTCAATTTCATGGGTTTAATTTAATTATTGAAACCACAATTCTCTTTCATCAATTATTACCCTATGTAATACTCTCTGTCCCAGAAAGATAGTCTCATATTGACTTTTTATGGTCAACATAAATGAACTTTGACCAAACATTGATGTTGATCTACTCATTCTAGTGAAATTGTAAAAATTGTAATTGACAAATCATTAAGTGATTTATCAATAACAATTTTTTTAATTTTATTGTGATCATTAGATTGACACCAATGCTGGGTCAAAGTTCATTTAAGTTGACCATAAAAAATCAAAATGAGACTATCTTTCTGGGACAGATGGAGTATATAAATACAACTTCAAAATTAAGAGCTAAATTAGAAAATTATCACCAACTAAACCCATTACTAAACTCAACAATTTAAGCTTATCTTTACTTGATCATATACACACATGTAGAGAACATCAGCTAAGGAAATAACACATACATAAAACAATTTCTACATACACGTACTTACAATTTTAATTAATTTATTGTGTTTCTTTTTTTCTTTTTTTCTTCTTCTTCTAATTCCTTCTCTACTCTCAGTCTCTATTTTCTTTCTTGATTCTCTCTCCTAGTTGGTGCTAGAGGCAGCTAAAGCAAGGATATGAAATAAGCTTTTAACTATGATCATTTGGTGTCCATTTCTCAATTAAGGCGACGTGGCAATCAAACGAAAAATCATTATTTTCCAACATTTATTAGTCTCTCTGTTTTTCTCTCTACAATTGATGATACAAGATGGAGAGAGTTAGTATGGAGCAAGTCTTTTTGATAAAATTTCCCTTAAGACTTACAGCTCACTCTTGGCATGTGAATGGTGAGTATTAAATTTTAGTCTCATATAACACGTCCTCCAAAATAATACTCATACTTTCTCAAAAACATTACTTGTTCAAACTTATTCATCCATATACTGTAATTTGCCTTATCTTTTTTTTTTTTTTTCTTGCTTCTTACTACTAATTAACTTAATTACCATTTTACCCATATTCCTTATATAAAAAAACAAATAAAATATTTTTAACAAAAGTTACTATTTCAATTTTTTTACATAATCAATTATTTTTGTAAATGCTAATTAACAAGATTATTTATTATAATGAATTTAGTGCACCCAATCAAATCAATTACATAAATATACACATAGATATTACCAAATATATGTATTCATTTTCAACCTATTATTTGGGGTGTTACATATGTGCTTGGTTTTGTCACCTTCAATAAAACCCATTTTCATTTGTTCAATACATACCGCATTGTCCTCGAATATAACCGTAGGGTCTTCTGTGGTATCTAATCCACAGGAACTTCAAACATGTCTCATTATGGCCCTAAGCCATGCATATGCATTCACGAATTTCTTCGTGAAGAGCTAGAATCTCAGCATGGTTCGAAGGTGGCAACCAAGGTCTGTTTCGTAGACCTCCAAGACACAGCTGTGTTACCGATGGTAAACACATATCTGCACTGGGACCGAGCTTTATGTGGATCTGATAAATAACCACCATCTGCATATCCAATTAAGTTTGCATCCTTCAGGGAAGCATAGGGATAAAATAAACCCATGTCCGTTGTCCCTTGGAGATAACGAAATATCTCCTTTATGCCATTCCAGTGGCGGCGTGTTGGTTCAGAACTGAATCTAGCAAGTAGATTCACTGAAAACGAGGTATCAGGTCTGGTGCATTAAGCTAAGTACAATAATGCGCCTATTGCACTTAGGTATGGCACTTCTGGTGCCAGCACCTCCTCACCCTCTTCCATAGGGCGGAATAGATCCTTTGATTTTCTAATGACCTGACTACCATTGGTGTGACCGATGGTTTTGCCTTGTCCTCATTGAACCTTCTCAACATATCTGGATGTAGTTCAATTGGTGGACCATTATTCCATCTATACGATGAACTATTTGTAGACCAAGGCAAAAACTGGTCCTCCCAAGGTCCTTCATCTCAAATTCTGTTTTCAGGAGCTGGGAAATTTCCTGGACTTCTTCTGGAGTCCCTATCAAGTTCATGTTATAGACATACAGCCACGATAGCAAACCCACCCCTTGTTCTTTTAATGAACACACACGGACATATATCATTGTTTACATATCCCCTTCCGATCAAGTATTGGCTGAGACAGTTTACCACATCCTTCCGGATTGTTTCAAACCATATAATGAACGCCTCAAACTCACTGAGAGCGTGTTCCGTGGTCTAGAACTACTTGCCTCGGGTATCTCTAGTTCTTTAGGGACTTTCATATAAATACTCGTATCTAGATCCCCATAAAGATACGCTGTGACCACATCCATAAGCTGCATAGTCAGTTTTTCAGAGACCACTAAACTGACCAAATATCTGAATGTAATAACATCCATAACGGGAGACTAAGCCTCATCAAAGTCAATCCCAGGTCGTTGAGAGAAGCCTTGTGCCACAAGGCGAGATTTATATCTCGTAACATCATCTCTCTCATTCCTTTTTCTCGTAAATACCCATTTATATCCCACGGGTATAACCCCAGGAGGTGTAGGAACTACTGGTCCAAACACTCCTCTTTTTTTTTTAAGGAATCAAACTCATCCTGGATTGCTTTCTCCCATTTAGGCCAATCAAATCTTTGCTTGCACTCATCTACGGAGCGAGGTTCAATATTACCACTACATATAATCTCAGTCGCTGCCGTATAAGCAAATACATCGTTGATAACTGTATCATCCCGATGCCAGATCTCATATATGCATGCATGACTAACTGATATTTCTCTATTATTAGAAATGGATGTCAATGTCGAGGCGTCCCCCAACTTCTTTTCCAAAACGAATCCATAATATGGAACAATATCATGAGATAGATCGGATGAGATCCCAATTTTACTATCGCTAACGGGATTCGACTTTTGTGCACTCACCCGTTTGGGGATGCGAATCCTTGGATCCAATTGGCATCCCTCTCTTCTGGGCAGGGGTATGTATTTCGTTAGCTGGGATCACCGGCCTTCCTGATTCTACTCCTTCGGGGAGTTCTATCCTTGCAGGCATATTAGCAGCTGGTATATGAGATCTCATCACTTTTGCTAGATCTGAGAATGAGTCTGGCATATTATTTGCTACTTTTTGCAGATCTAGTATTCTACACACTTCAGTCTCTCTAAGTGCGGTAGGGGGATCGTGATGAGACACGGCGGGGTCGTACCATACCAATTCACGACGTTCTTCAGGAACGTTGGTATGAGCGTTCTTTCCTCCCCCTAATGGCGGGAAGACAGTCTCATCAAAGTAACAATTTACAAATCTTGCAGTAAAGAGATCGCCTATTAAGGGTTTCAAGTACCGTATTATAGATGGTGATACGTATCCCACGTATATGCCTAACCTCCTCTGAGGTCCCATCTTTGTTCGCTGTGGTGGAGCGATCGATACATAAACTGCACACCCAAACGTACGTAGATGCGAAATGTTTGGTTCAGATCCCGCAACCATTTGTAACTCAGAATATGGTTGGGTTGCAGTTGGTATCAGACGTACGAGCATAGTTGCATGAAAAATTGCATAGCCCCAAGCAAAGATAGGAAGTTTGGTGCGCAAAACCAAAGTTCTTGCTATCCTCTGCAAATTCTTAATGAGTGCTTCCGCGAGGCCATTTTGGGTGTGAACATAAGCTACTGGATGTTCAACATCGATACCCAAAGACATGCAAAAATCATCGAAAGATCGAGATGTAAACTCCGCGGCATATCCAACCTGATGGATTTAATATGACAATCCGGATAATGTGCTCTCAGCCGTATAATCTGAGTCAGGAGTTTTGCATAAGCAGCATTCCTTGTGGACAACGGGTCAACTTGTGACCATCTAATCGAGGCATCAATCATCACCATGAAATATTTAAATGGTCCACATGGTGGTGTTATCGGTCCACATATATCTCATTGGATTCTTTCCAAGAAATCAAGGGATTCCTTACTACTCTGTGTATATGCTGGCATTGTGTCTAGTTTACCCATAGAACAAGGTAAGCATAATCTGTCACTATAGACCAAATCCTTGTGCTTTAGTGAATGCCCATGAGATGTGTTAAATATCCGGCGCATCACACTGTGACCTGGATGCCCCAACCGTTCATGCCACAGAACATACTTACTTTCAGCACTTGGGTTAGTACTATCAACAAGAGAAGCTTCAGGTACACTTATGATAGTCTTATACAACCCAGTAGTATGTCTCTCTAGTTTCTCGAGAGTACGCTTCAGGCCATACTCATTAGAGGTTATACACAGATATTCAATCCCATTTTCATCCATGGTTTCTACGTGGTAACCATTTGCCCATATGTCTTTAAAGCTTAACAACGTTCTTCTGGAACGCGGGGAATAAAATACCTCAGAAATGGTCAAAACCGTACCATTAGACAACACAAGATGGGCTTTCCCATAGCCATCTACCAAATCACAAGCTCCTGATATTGTTGTCATTGAGGTCTTAGTTGGCTTTAATTCCTCAAAATAAGCTTTATCCTTTAGGATCGTGTGCGTTGTCGCACTATCTACCAGACATTCTTCCCCACTTGCCATATTCCTATGATCAACAAGTACATTTATCATATGTTTAGACCAATAAATATGAAAAAGTACTTATAATTCTACATGGATAACCAGCATAGTTGTTAAAGGCGAAAGGCGGGAGGAGGGCGATACGTATCTGAAAAGGGTGAAAGACGAGGCGGGCGGAAGGTGGCAAAAAGGCGAGCAAGGCGGAGAAATAGTTCAAAAAATTAATACTCACTCCGTCCCAAAATGATCTTCTCATTTTGCATTTTTCAGTGTCCCAAAAAATTCTTCACATTTCTACAACCTAGGCTTAGAAGTGCCCAAACAAAACATGACTAGTGAATCAAGTGTTCATATCCTTAAAAAGTTTGAATAGTCAAATGTGAAGATCATTTTTGGGACGGTGGGAGTAAATATTAGAAAAAAAATAGAAGTGTACATGCAACATATAAACAAAGATTAAATTGTGTTATGAAAAAAAAAATATTAAATAATAGTATCATAACATAATTTAGACTCCCAATAGAAAATTTTAAACCACCAAATTCAAATTAGCAAAATCGTAAACAGTTTAAGAAAGTGACATAAATTTAAAGCCTTAACCAAAATAAATATCGTAATTTATTTTGAGATAAAAATAAATAAATTTAAACATTAATTTTGGGACGGAATCACTTAACAATTTTTTTAAAAAAAACTTGAGATTTGATGAACACAAATTTTTCAGAAAAAATAAAAATAAACTAATGGTGCACATGATGTCTTTGAAATAACAAAAGACCATAACAGAAATCAGGGCACTCAGCAAAAAGACGCAGACATAAATTAAGACGCAAAAAGAGAACAAAGAGACGAGAACAGGGGACTGTACCACGCAGAATTAAGAGCAAATTTCGTTGAAGGGTGGAGCCTTAGAGGTCTCCGTTACACGTAGGTCGCAATTCTCAAGTCAATTTGGGTTTTCAAGTCGGCGAGACTTTTACGGTAATTCTATCGCTTATCGTCAAACAAATTAGGGTCTCCGTCATTTTATAACAAGTACGGTCCTTGCCTAAATCGACGAGGTTTCCTAAACTGACGAGGCTTTAGTAAAAAAAAAAAATTACGCAAACCGCCCGCCAGAATTCACAAAGGCGGCCAACCCCGCAAGGCGCCAAAATGGCGAGGCGGGCGGACGCCTTTGACAACTATGATAACCAGAATAAGAAAACATACTGCATACATCCCACACATATTTACAGATGATCATTACAAGCCAACTGTACATAGGACTGCCCAAGGGATAGCAGCAAAAGATGGGCATGGATTTACAGACAAGATCCATGATCTAACTACATACCACTTTGGGTCATATGGTCAGAAGTTCCCAAGCATGGATGGAAACTTTGGTGCATAATCTACCTCAAGAGCATTGGTTTTCACCAATTGTGCCTCACTTGGTCGTGCACCTTTCTTACCTATTTTCGAACGAGAAGTTCGAGCCCAATGACCATATCCACCACACCAATAACAACCGCTATCGTTATCTTGATTCTAATTTTTTATCGGGACTGGGGCCGATTATGTTTCCAAGGTTGTGTAATCCATGAAACGGAGATGAGTCCATTTGTTCCTAGCTTCTCGTAGGAATATGGTCTTCTGGTGGTCAAACCTACTGACCAACTCATCCCATAAATGTTGTGGATTTTGAACGGATGTGTAATCCATTTTAAAAACATCATCTAGATGCTTCCAACTTACCAAATGGAACCTTACATCCATTGTCCAACTCACATAATATTACCCAGAAACACTTAGTGGTGGGAAATCCAATATACTGAGTAGTTCCATCTAGAACAAGAACATATGATATTAATATCAAACTTGAAAACTCGTCAAAAACTGCAGGTTTTTTGATTTCTTGTCCTTATGAGTTTTCTTATCCGGGGGAACTTCTGGTCCCATTATCCGTGAAACTTCGGGTTCACGAGCATGATATTATTTGTGTTCACAAGCATAACTCATTATACATGGCATGACGTTCAATTTGGATGATAATATCTTATAAAATTAATCGTTCCAAATATAAAGCATGCAATTAAAGTATAAATGAAACTCATACATTACATATTGTATGCGCAGTTATCCATTTCCATCTAGTTCTTATGGTTATTAATAATTTCCAAGAATGTAATCTTGTTATGGATTTTAGAGGCCTAAATTGCCAATAGTAAACCAAGCAGGGATAGCAACATCATATAATGTTATGGGCCATTACAAATACCAATATGTGCAAAGGCATAACAAATTCGGCGCATGAAATATTCTCGTATGCAATAATTTAATCTGTCTAGACTATTAGCCGGTTTCAATTTGAGTGGCCCAGTAAATAAAGGGAATTTTCTCAACAGATATGATCAGTGGATTGAAAACGGAAATCTGAACTTTGCGAGCAATTTGCAACTAGAGCTGTTTGTTCTACCCGAAAATTATCAACCGATTCATACTCCAGACTCAAAGATTAGTCAGATGAATAAGTGATTCAATCTTTACTTGATATCGTGTTGAAAATCAACGGCCTTTAGCTCACAATACAACCAAGATTAACAAGAATATGTAGAGAGTAGAGAGAGAAAGTTTGTAGGGAAAACCCAGTCCAGAAGTTAACCGGGCGGTCTCCCTCCGTCCCAAAATGATCTTCACGTTTGATATTTTTCATTGTCCCAAAAAGTTTTTCTCATTTCTACAATTTAAGCTTAAATGTGCATAAACACAATATAGCAAGAAAAGCAAATGCTCGATCATTTTGAGACGGAGGGAGTATTAGAATTAGTATACACAGCAACCGGCTATATGACTCATCCACCCTATCTCTATAATTTACATATATAGACCCCTTATATAATAGTCCAATACAATAGGAAGCCCCACACTTGTATGTATTTACAACAGAAATTTGAAATTTGAAATTTTTGAGTTTCTTAGATTGCATATATAGTTCAGATTGGATAGAGCTGACATGCTAAATTTTATAAAATGGACGCTGATGGTGATGGTTGGGCTGTGGTGGTGGTTGGCTGGTGGTGATGGGCGGCTTGGTTAAATGTTGGTGGTAGGGCTGTTTACTTAGATATTAACTATTTTATTTAGTATATTTAAATTAATAAATAATTTTGAAATAATAGTTATAACAATATAGAACTAATCATAGTGTCAACGATATTTTTGAAAAATAATTATCACATTTTATGTACCATGATTTTTTTTGAATTAGTTAAGAAAACATAAAACATTTTTTCTAGTACTTGGTTAACAGTGAGAGAAATCTATTTCGTATAAGGTACTTGAAATTGTTGATTTGGCTAATTTATTGATAATATATTGTTTTATTTGATTGTTTAGATCATACGATAATTAATTTGATGTTATTCCTATCAATATATGGGTCATCCTTGACTCAAAATAAATGTTTTTTTAAAAAAAAAAAAAAATCACTCAATAAATTGAAAAAAATGTATTACTCCCTCCGTCCCAGTTTAAGATTCTTACTTTCTTTTTTTGGTATGTCCCAGTTTAAGGTTCTTAGTTGCTTTATTCCTTAAATGGCAAAAAGTGAATAATGTTTTGGACATTCTTGTCCTCATAAAGCTCCTATATATTACAGAAAAACCATCACTTACCCATCTACTTTTCACCCACTTGCTTCATGAATAGGCAATTATATCCTCCACACACTACTTTGTTGACTCAAATTTGTCTTGATTTCTTAATAAGCGTGTAAAGTCAAAATAATAACCTTAAACGGGGACGGAGGGAGTATATTTTTTAAAACTGAGGGGCTGGGATGAAACTATTAACTTAACTGTCATTTGGGGAGAATAGTATCGGCGGTTAAGTAGACGGAATTTCGGCTCATTTCCACCAGCAACTTCTCCGGTCCTCCTCCTCCAGCAGCCGCCGCCCCAGGAGGAGCATGGAAAATGCCAATCAGGTAACCTCCGCCTCCTCCGCCGTCGATACCTAACTTTCACTCCAGTTCTTTCCCTTTTATCTCTTGTACAATAACCTAAAATTATGAAGAAATTCGTTAACTGCCCACTCCACTCCTTTCGCCTCTACACTTCCACCAGATTCTTCACTTCAGCTCCAGCTCCAGCTCCAGCTCCAGCTCCAGCTCTATATTCAATCTTTGATCCAACTCATTCAACAGAAGCACACCAATTGGATTCCCAATTAAGACATTTATGCCAAAAACCTATCTCCCTATTTGCACAAGCAGTTACCCAATTCAACAATGCACTCGATTCCGGTCTAATCCCTTCTGCCCCCACTTGCAATTTCCTCATTGAATCCCTTGCCCGAAACAATAACTACGACTTAGTCTTGAATGTTTACAATAGAATGGTTCGTGCTGGGGTTTCGCCAGTTTTTCTTTCTTATGGTGCTTTAATAGAGTGCTTTGTACAAAACAACGAGCCGGAGCATGCGATTGGGGTTTCGGGGTTGATACTGAAGCGCGGTTATAGTGTCAATTTGTACCTTTGTAATGTTGTATTATGTGGGCTTTGTAGGAAACATGAAATTGTTAAAGCTATAGGTTTTTTTCGTCAAGTCAGTAGAAATGGTTTGAATCCGGATAGAGTTAGTTATACCACTCTTATTAAAGGACTATGCAAGGCTAATAAGTTGGAAGAGGCTCTTGATTTGAGGGTTGAGATGGAAGGGGCGAATTGTGCTCCCGATTTGGTTACGTATATTGTTTTGATGGATAGTCTTTCGAAGGAGGGTAGAGTGGATGAGGTGATGGTTATGCTGGATGAAATGAGGGCGAAAGATCTTGATGTGGATGTAGTTGTATATGAGAAGCTTATAACCAGTGTTTGTGAAAACGGAAATGTAGAGAAGGGGAAAGTACTTTTTGATGATATGTTGGGTAAAGGAATTTCTCCTAATATAGGCGTGTTTAGGTGTATGGTGCTTGGTCTAGGTAACAAAGGAAAGTGGAATGAAGCCAATTCCATGTTGAACGCTATGATCGAACGAGGGATTCTCCCAGATGTGGTCACTTATACAGGCTTAATTAATTGTCTTTGTTATCAGGGGAAGGCGACTAAAGCTATGGACTTGCTGAATCTCATGCTTAAGAATGGTGAACCGCCTAGTATCAATTTATTTAATATCGTTATCAATGGACTATGCAAGGAGAGGTCACTGGCTAATGCTTTTGAAGTATTGAAGACGATGATAGAGAAGGGGGTGAAGCCTGCAGTAATGACCTACAATACATTGGCGAGAGGGCTCTGTGAAAATGGAAAGGTTGACGATGCATTGACATTGTATGACTTGATGTTGAAGGACAAGAACTACGTTGAGCCTGATATTTTTACATGCAATGTACTGATCCAAGGGCTCTGCAAAGAAAACCGCATTGAAGAGGCAGAAGAGATTTATCATAAGATGGTTGTGAGAAAGATTTTTGGTAATGTTGTAACTTATAATGTCCTGATGGGGGCTTACTTAAAGATTGGGGATGTTGGAAAGGTCATGGAATTTTGGAAGCAGATGCTAGAATTGGGTGTGGTTCCAAACTCATATACATATAGTGTCATGATAGACGGATTCTGCAAATTGAAAATGGTTAATATTGCAAAAGGGTTCTTTCTTTTACCGAGAAAATTTGGGTCTACGGCCAAATTGATGGACTACAACACACTGATGGCAACTTTGTGCAAGGAGAGTAGTTTGCAGCAAGCAATGGGGCTATTTCAAGAAATGAGCTATGTCAAATGCGAACCAGATGTCTGCTCGTTCAATATTATGATCGATGCAGCTCTTAAATCAGGGAATGGGCGGTATGCCAAAGAATTATTCACTGGTATGCTTGAAAAGGGTTTCACCCCCGATGCATTAACATTTTCCACGCTAATAAACAGGTTTTCAAAACTGGGACAATTGGAGGAGGCTAAGAGTGTTTTTGAGAGCATGGTTGGTTGTGGCATTAGACAAGACACGGTCGTATATGATTCAATGTTACAAGTCTTGAGTGAAAAGGGAGAAACGGAAGAAATATTTAACTTACTTCATCAGATGGATGCTAAGGGTGTTGTTCTTGACTCGAGGATAACTTGTACAATATTGATGTGTCTCTGTAATATTTCTGAAGACATCAAAGTTGCTGATTCTTTTCTGTATTCTCAGAGTTTGCATTTTGTATTCTTTTCTGTTGAGTTCATCTTCATCACTTTCAAATTCAAAATACATTTACTATATCCATGTTCTTTTACAGGGGTACGCTTATGATGCTAGCGAGAAACAAAAAGGTGGGATGAAGTGAACGGGTGTGCGAACATAAAGAAGTAGCATTTTTTATTTTTATTTTTTAAAAAAAAAACAAAAAACATAGTAGTAAAGAAGTAGCAGTTAACCCTAGTTAAGAATCAAGGATTATCCATCAAAGAAAAACAGAACTAATGTCAATAATATGTACTATTCTTAATTTCTATATCTAGAGAATGGTGCAGAGGTATTCATGTTCAAAGCTGACTGCTACAAGCCGGCAATCGTTGCAACTTGCTGGAAGAGGCTTTGGAGGAGACTTAGGGGGCTCGGATTTCTTAGGCGGTCCTACACTTACAATCTCCGCCACCTTTCCGAGCCTCCTCAACTGCTTGATCACCGCCACTGGATCAACAATCCCAATCACTGTTAGCAATCCTTTCTCTTCATCAACTGCCACCTGATCAATTCCTGTCCATTTCATCACCCAACATAATATCAGAATGAATCCTTGATTACACACACACACACACACACACACACACACACAAATATTATAAGGTAATTCTGAAATTTTCATGTAATCTGTTACAATTAAGAACATAATGAAATTGCAAATATTAAGCAACTTAATATCAGAAGCTCTAAGTGAATGACTGAAGCACTAAAAAAAAAAACTGGCATTAAATTCAAAATATGAGAGGAAAAAGTGCAGGGTTGTGAGAAATATTTTGACACTTGCTTGATTAACGGATCGATCACCCTGATGATTTATTTAACAATGCAAATATTATGCTGGAAAAGGATTAAGGAAAAACTACGAAGAAATTAACGAGTGCCTGCTAGTTTGGTGACGGCTCTGAGTACTCGTGTCTTGCATTTTGCACAATACATGCTCACTTTCACATCGATTTTCTGCAGATTAGCATTCGAACATGTTAGCCTTTTCATGGACGTAACAAAGAAGATGATAAAATGTAAAATCTAACATCCAAATAAAATAACATAAATATAAATATTTACGCAGAGGATCAAGAAACTCATGGGATGAAGGACTATGAGGCATTAACTTAGCCATGGTTTATCAGAAGGGTCAAATTATACTAATTCAAAAAACAGAGAAAATGTTTGCCAAAGTCTTATAGAAAGCCTTATATAGGCTATTTAGAGATCACTCATCGTCAATGAGATAAGGACACGTACCTACACTGACACGAAATCTCGTGCATTAATGCGCGGACCCCACATCGATAACTTGCGCAACAATCCCATCACATCTTTTTTACAGTGAAGTTGATAAAAGTAGGTTGTGGTTGTTACCTAGCACAAAGACATTTATTCTGAAGGTTGAAAGAATTATAAGAACTACCATATACAACAATCACTAGCTTGAAGTGGTCGTCAATAACATCAGTATACCATTTATAGTAATTCATTACTTCTTTACTTGTTTATTCATATGTATGATGCGCGGAAATGAAATATTTTGTTGCATATAGTTATTGATTCTGAAATATACACGAGACATCACCGGTCACAGATAAAAAAAAAATGAAAAACATTGAAATGAGTTCTACAGTAAAATAATAAGATAGAATCATTCTTATAAATATGAATTAGAGGTCATAAGTATCGTTTAGTTGTTACAAATCACAAAATATCCATTAAATAAACAGAAGTAACAAATGCGAACGAATGTTAAGAATGCGTATTTCTTTGTATCAGAGTATGGTGCAATTGATGGGGTGCTCGGGTGTAAGGCTTACGAGCTCGCTCTGCTGCCATTCCTATCTTCCTCAGTCGTTTTAAAACCCGCTCCGGATCCACATCCCCTAATATTGTTAATATTCCCTTCTCTTTATCCACTCCCATTTGATCAACTCCTGTTCATTAATTTCATAATGCAACATAATATCACAAACTATGAAGTTTTTTTGACACTTTGTATTGAAATTAATACAAACAGAAGATATGGTTCATGGTTTTTATTGGCAAAAACCAATAAAGTCTGAAAAAGGTCAAACTATATACTAGGTTTTGATTGCAACATCTTAGTTTGTTGTTACCTCAGAACATACATATGACAATAAAGTCATTGCTTGAGATATGGTTCATGGTTTTTATTGGCAAAAACCAAAGTATTTACAAAAGGAAACAGAGAAAATGAGTATCAAAGCGCCAATGAAATCAAGACACGTGTCTAGTTAGTAAAAAAAAAAAAAACTTTGATCAAGACTTTATAGTTTTATGGGTTGAAAATTGATGTTCTGAAGAAGCAGGGTGTTTTTCTGTTTATAGTTTTCAGGCTATAATAACATCATGAACTAATTTCAGAATTGATCCATTGAAATGTGACGCGTTAAGTTAGAAAATAAATACTCCCTCCGTCTCCCTAAATGAGTGTCCATTTTCAAGAAATCTTTGTCCCAAAATAAGTGTCTTTTCTTAGCATAACTTTGTCCCTAAATGTTTTCTTTTTGGAAATTTTTTCACCGGTCTATTTATACGTGCAAAACTAATTGTTTGGAAATGAGATTACAATATTATATATGAATCTTTGCCACCAAAGTGTACAAAAAGTTGACATTTTTTCAGATGTCCCTTAAAATGAAATTTGGACACTCATTTAGGGACAGAGGTAGTACTATAATTCTCTCTGCTTCTTCGCGTAATACATGTCGTTATTTCTTGACTACTGGAGAACAGAGATAAAAACAACTGGGAAAAAAAAAAGGAAGAAAAATAGATCAAAACAAATACTATGTGCTGTTGTCATATTATTCAAGAAGTGTTATAAGGTAGCATTGTTCTGTATATATAACCATAATGCAAAATGAGAAAAGTAGCCAACAGAAGAAGGAAAAAAAAAAAAAAAATGTAAAACATTTTCATGAATTATGTAATAACAGGATGGCTTATTATCATCAAAATTTTCAAGAGAAAATTTTGAGGGAAACTAGTTTCTCCATAAGTTATAAAAAGTCCTGTTTTTATAGGGTTAATGTTTAGGGTTTAAGATTTAGGGTTTAGGATTTATGGTTTAGGGTTTAATGTTTAAGGGTTAAAAAGCGGACTTTTTATAACTTATGGAGGAACTAGTTTCCCTCAAAACCAACTCAATTTTCAACTTATGAAAATGAAAAATTAGACTACATTGTATATATTTTTGTTAATTTTCATTGTCTTTCATATTCGTATTTTAATTTTTTATTTTTTATTTTTTCTAAAAGGTTGACCTTTTAGCCATAAATCCTAGATCCTTGTTTTTTCAGATTGATTGTATGTTCTACTCAAAGCATAATGAATTTCTCAATCCCCAACAAACAAACACACACGCAAAAATAAAAAAAAAATAAAAATCATGAATATTGGAATGGACATGAGTAAATAAATTTCTCTCAAAAGCAAAACTAGAACAAATTCGAATTGTACAAAACAAGAACCTCTCAGCATCAAAATGTACACTTAAACAAACGGTTGTGGGTAATCAATCAGGAACCCTAATGTTTGAAAAACCATTATCAAAACTTGGTAAATAAGATAGAGGTGGTGGATAATCGAATATGATCTCTGGCTCACAATTGGAATTCCAGTCATTTCCCAAACCAATTGAACCGATTTGTTCTTGACCAAAGTAAGAATCAGGAACCCCAATCATCAAGGGTAAAGTAGACTGAAATTGGGGGAAATAGAAATTAGGGTTGGCATTGAACAGATTAGGCTCGAAATTGGGGGTGCAGTTGATATTTTGGAAACCCTCATGGCTAACGGTCATCTCCTGCATCTCCAAGAACTCAACTCGTTTTCTTGCCGCCTCAATTTTTGATTTCAACATGTTGGAGATCTCAATTACAGAATCCCTAGACAACGAATCGATCAATTTATCATCAAAGCACGAAAAATCCATCGACTTCCTCTCGTCAGTTTGGCCTTTACCGGCGGTGCCATAGCTCTGCTTCTTCTTCTTCTCGCCGTTGTTCTTGAACTGTTTGAGAAAGTGAATAGCTTCGACATGGTTCTCCGGCCAAGTATGAAATTTTCCGTTAGGATCGACGATGACGGCACAAACCCTAATGTCACAGAGAACGGAGAGTTCTCGGGCTTTCTTCAAAATACAAGCTCCTCTTTTCTTGAGAGTGGCGTTAAAGCTGCGTGGAGGAGCTCTCGATTTCATGTTTGCAATTATGCGTGGAGATTACGCTCAGAAGATGTAGAGAGAGAGAGAGAGAAGAAAAGCGCGAGAGAGTGTGTTTTGACTGTGGGCTGGGCTGGCTTCATTATATAAGAGAAAAATACCGTCTAGTCCCTTGTTGTTCCACGCCGGTGACATTTTTGTCTTTAAAATCCGACTCCCGTCACAAACTCTTTCTCTCTTTACTCGCTCTTTTTCTAACTTGTACGTTTGTCCGAAGAAACTTTTGGTTTTTTGGTTGAAAACTCTTGTTTTTTGGTTGAATATTACTCCATTTCTCTCGAAATAAATGTCATCGTATCTTGTACGTTTGTCCGAAGAAACTTTAAGCATTAAATTTATGTTGATTTAATTATCATAATAGAATTATAAAACTCGTTATTGGTACACCATTATAAATAATATCAATAACAATTTTTTTAATTTTCATTAGCATAATTAAATTAACATCAAATTAATGCTCGAAATTATTTCGTACTAACATACAAAAAAAGACGTCGTTTATTTCGGAACAGTATGCCCTTAAAGATGTCATCATATAACGTTATTAGCACAAAAGTAAAATTAAAACATTATGATAATCAAAGAGCTTTATATAACTTCAATAAAAAAAAATGGGACATTTATTTTTGTCAAAACGGACCTTTATTTTGGGACGGGTAGCTTCCATTTTCCTCTCGTAATGAAGTTTCGGCGCGTCGGAAGGGTCGGTAGCTGCTTAGCATTAAAGTAACATATAAGGAATTATATTGCCCCCCAAGTTTGAATTGTGTAATAGTTAAGATTATTTTTATTTTTTAATGATAAGTTCTCAGTTATTTGGTTGGAGTTTGTAGTCGTCGAAGTTGATCGTGTTCTTAGCAGTTTGGTTGACAATTGAAAACTTACTGATATGTTCTCAGTTGTTTGGTCGCCGGAGTTGCGAAGTTGATCGTGTTCTTAGCAGTTTAGTTGATAACTGAGAATTTATTGATAAGTTCTCAATTGTTTGGTCTCCGGAGGTTATCGTGTTCTTAATAGTTTAGTTGACAGTTGAGAACTTATTCATAAGTTTTCAACTGTTTGGTTGCCGGAATTGGTCGCCGGAGTTGGTGGTCGCCATAGTTGACGGCTGAGAACTTATTGATAAGTTCTCAATTGTTTGGTCTGAATTGGTCGCCAGAGTTGGTGGTCGCCGGAGTTGATCGTGTTCTTAGTAGTTTAGTTGACAGCTTGAGAACTTACTGATAAGTTCTAAAGAAAAGTAGCCAACAGAAGAAGAACAAAAAAAAAATGTAAAACATTTTCATGAATTATGTAATAAGGTAGCACCATTCTTATAAATATGAATTAGAGGTCAATAATCATTATAAGTACTCCCTCCGTCCTGGAGTAAGAGTCATACCCCTCATTTGCACGCTTATTAATAAATATTGGAAGTGATGTAAATGTTGTGAGTGTAAAAGTAAAGTAGGAGAGAGAATGAGTGGGAAAGAATAGTGAATTGATTGGTGTTGTGAGTATAAAAGTAAAATAGGAGAGAGAATGAGTGGGGTAAATAGTAAAGATTCTTTGCCATTTTAGGAATAGGACTCTTACTCTGGGACGTACAAAAATGGAAAGTGGGACTCTTACTCTGGGATGGAGGGAGTATCATTTACTTGTTACAAATGATGAAATATGTATCAAAATAAACAGAACTAAGTAATGCGAACGAGGATTAATAATATTTCTTCCTATCAGAGTATGGTGCAATCGATAGGTTGCTCGGGTTTCTTTGTAGGGGGTGTAATGCTTACAAGCTCTGCTGCCTTTCCTATCTTCCTCACTCGTTTTAGCACCCGCTCTGGATCCACATCCCCTAATATTCCCTTCTCTTTATCCACTCCCATTTGATCAATTCCTGTTCATTAATATTGAAAATATCAATGGCCTTGGTTTTATAAAGTGTTATCAAAAGTGTTGGCAGTCCAACGATAACACTTCAGACAACACACACACACCCGATATAAAACAGTTTTCAAAACGAGTTTGCAGCGGGAATTTGACACAGGGAGATAATATTTTCACAAGTTATATAAATATATAACTTGTGGTAGCCTCATGGCCAAAAAAGACTTTCACTATAAGTATTTCTCTTAAGTACAAAATCTAAACAACTCCTATCTTCTAAAGAAAATAAAGAGTACAAAATGTGCTAGATACAAAAACCTTCAATAAAGAAATATCACTCACATCACAATCAAAAGGCTAGACCAATTTAGCCTTCAACAAATAGTTCATTCAAGAACTAGATTGTGATGTTGGAATGAGTGTTATAACATCACTAGCAACAATGGTCTAAGAATATGTAAGCTCTCTCTCAAGATGTGTGTTGTATGTTATATCTTCAATCTTCATCCTCCTTGCTATTTATAGGCTATAAGAACTTGGGGAATACTCCAATAATGGCTGGGATGTTGTTGAAAAACGTGGAGTGAGTGAGTGGAGTGGTGAACGGATTTTGTGAGCCAAAAACTCCAAAATCCCATCTTTTTAGGAACCAATCCTTGATGCCCAAGTTCATGCTTCACTTGCTTGTACTCTTGAGCTGAATAGACCTTGTACTATCTTGATCAACACTCAGCCCTTTGAATGGGTCAATTCCTACGTTTTTCGCTTGCCCTTTATCTCCAAGTTATGCGTAAAATACATCTTTATGCATAACTTATCTTCTTTCAACTTCCTTGCATAATTCTAGCATTCCCACCATAGTATACCTGAATTTTGGACCTACAAATAACAATAAACTTGCAGCAAATATTAAATATTAATACCTAATAATTTTGTGAATAAATGATAAAACTATTACAAATCCCGTCTGGGGTAACACTGTTGGCAGCACTTGTGGTAGCACCACATTTCTGCGCTAACAATCTCCCCCTTAGTTTCACATTTCTTCACAAAATAAATATGTGATGTTCCTGCAAGATAAAATTAGATAAATCTCCCCCTTAAAATAAAGTCTCCTTTTTTTTTTTTTTTTTTTTAAAGAGGATCGATAGTGGTTCCCCACTTACCCCCTTATAATAATGATGTCCTAGGAGGCATGGGAAGGGATCGAACCCGAAACCTCACACATTGTGAAGTTTGACTCTACCACTGAGCCACTCCTTATGGACAAAATAAAATTTCCTTTAATGTAAGATCTCATTCAAAAATGAAATCAAAAATGTGATGAACCGGTAACCATGCACATGTGGTGAAAGAAACTGTTTCGGATAGACATGCCCGGGTCATCGAACCGCCGGTTTGCCGGTTCATGAACCGGCGGTTCGCCGGTTCGTAAAAATCATAAACCGCTATAAACCGTATATAGACAGTTCACGGTTCCGATTCATGAACCGCCGGATGAACCGGCGGTTCACGGTTCATCCGGTTCGTTCAATTTTTTTTATTATTTTTTTTTATTCCCAGACTTGGACTGGGCTGCTGGAGGAGCTGGCTGGGCTTGGAAATTGGAATGAAAGGTTGGGATTGGGCAGTTGGGCGGCCCAAATTGGGCTTGTCTTCAGCCTTCACCCTTCAGCCTTGTTTAGTTTAGTTGTTTCTTTTCTTTTCTTTTTATTTTTTCATTTTTTTTGGACAGAATATATGCAAAGTATATATATATATATATATATATATATATATATATATATATATATAATTTTTATTTATTTATTTTTTTACAGAAATTTTTAAAAACATGTTATCATGCAAGTTTAAAAAAAATGAACTTTTTTTTGTATTTTGCATAAAAAATGAACATAAAAATGTAAATATCCGGATAACCCGCTGGTTCATGAACCGCCGGTTTATCCGCCGGTTTTCAGAGGGTAACCCATAGTTAACCGTGAACCGGCGGTTCACGGTTCACATTTTTACTTCCGGTTCACAGTTCGCCGGTTTACCGGTTTTTAGCCGGTTCGTTACCCGCCGGTTCGCCGGGTTATCTGACCCGAATGGGCATGTCTAGTTTCGGATTCTATTTTTAATGGAATTCATATTAATGAGGAGTTTGATATCTAGAGCGAGATTGAAATGTTGATCCTATTAATGTTAGATCTTGGGAAAATGTTACAACATTTTCCCAACATCTAACATTAATAGGATCAACATTTCAATCTCGCTCTAGATATCAAACTCCCCCTTAATATGAATTCTATTAAAAATAGAATCCGAAACACTTTCTTTCACCACATGTGCATGATTACCGGTTCATCACATTTTCTCCCCCTTTTTGTGAAGAAAGAAAATGAAAAGCATTTTTGCATATTAAAATATGAACCTTAAAACACGTAGTGCTATAAGTGTTGTCAGTGATGTTGTTACTGACGGCAACATTGCCAAAAATAAATAAGGAAAATTTTGAAACATCGAGTTGAGATAGAGAGAGATAGAAGAAGGTAGGAAGAGAGAGTAACAATGAGATTTCAGAGAGTGGTTTTAAGACTAGATGGATTTGATTACAAATTTAGGTAATCCACAAACAATGACTAATATTTTCTAGTCTTTATGGAAAACAAACTTTAACAAGCCAACCAAAAGATTCGGCATTTTTTTTTAACGAAAAAAAAAAAATAAAAGAAATAAATAAAATAAAAGATAAATAAATAAAACAGAGTTTTACAAAGATAAAATCTAAAATTTCAAATTTCAAATCAATGAAATTTCAAAGTTTAAATTGTATCCATATATAACTCAAGTAACTAAAACCTATAAACAATGGATTTTATAAAAAAAATTTGATCTCAAAAACTATGTAGACTTTTTGAAATTCAAATTTTAATCAGAAAATCCTGAAAAATCAAAATTGAAAAAAAAAACTAATGTAGCACCTACTGATGTGTTGCTGACAATGTTGGCAACACTTAGGATAACACATCAGAACAGATCCCCTTGAAAATTTTCATGAAATTTTTCCTTTTATTTTGCACTTTAGGCAAACCGTTTAAAGCATTTATACACCTTTTTATTTACAAGGTAGCATCGTAGTAGCGAGCTCCGTGCCCCGAGTCTTTATAAGGTGTAGAAAATTTTGTATTAGATTTCATACTGTTCAAGTAGGATACACTGTAGCCGCGAACTCCATGTTCCTAATGCTAAGTATAAAACCAACACTTTGTACTCCCATTTGGCAAGAAGCAGCGTCGCAGCAAACGTCGTGCCCCAAATTACTTTGTGAATATATAATGATTTTGCCAATTTCAATTTTCACACATTTATTGTTTAGTGACTTTGTCACTTTAAGCACACAAGGGGGACCTTTTCTAACTTGTTAACCTAAGTATAAACCATACCAGAACATAAGGTCAGCAAGTGCCGCCATTAAAAAGGCTTTAAACAAAAACAAAAAAAAAAATCTTTTAAAAAAAAAAAATATATATTGTACAACAACATCCGCAAGATGGTAGATTAATTGAGACAAAAATTCAAAAATTTGGTAAATGTTGTAGCAATTGAATCTTTAGTATCAATATGCTCTATTTGAATAATTTTCTTTTCAACCAAAACTCTTAAAAAGTGATGATGAATCCAAGTATCATTATGAGTAAATTATTCAAGCTTATATTGCATAACTTGAATCCAATCACCATCTTTAAATGTCTTAAAAAAAAAAATACAGGTGCAAGAGAAAATACAAAACAAGAGTGTCTTACCTTAGCGTATGTGGTAGACATACACACATACCTTACGATTTCTCGATAATCACTCGGTCTTGTTTGTATCCCACCACTTACTCCCCCTATCATTTGGGATATGTGATGATTCTTTTGGAGTCTTGAGGGATGTCTCTTGACCTGATCATGAACAGCCTCATAAAGGTTTTCATGAATTTTATATTGTGTAACTGGACTGACCTCTGGTGTTGCCACGGGTGTTACCTCTGGTGACACTAAGACTAACACCTGGTCCAACTCTGGGGCCAACATTTGTTCTGAAATCTGAGACTTCAGCATCTCTTGAATGTTCTGCAGAGTCCAGTAACTTTAGATGCCACAAAATTGTGTCATCTACTTGAGATGTATTGCATGTTTCTTGTCCATAAGCATGATAACACGTGTCATTAGACCTTTTTCCTGTCATAACACAAGTGTTAGTGTGATTAAAAACTTCACAAGTATTTTTATTAAACTTTACCTCCAAGTCTTCATCACACAATTGTTCTATGCTAATCAAGTTGGCCATCAACCCCCGAACATGCAATACATTGCTCAATTTTGGGAATCCAGGAATATCTAGTGTCCCTTTCCCAACAATTTCACTTTTGGTACCTCCCACGTAAGTCACTAAGCCTCCACAAATAGATTCATAGTTTTTTAGATAGTTTTTATTACCTGTCATGTGGCGTGAACATCTATTATCAAAGTACCATGAACCTGCATCGTTAGTCTTTAAGGCAGTGTAAACATCATCATATTTTACACCGGTCTTGGGTACAAAATTTTTTGTGTGAACAATATTGATTTTCTATCCAAGAGTGTTATCACTAGTGTTGGGCAACATTTCTGGCAACACCTGATTCTGAGAATTAGTGTTGTCACTGATGTTGGGTCACACAACTGACGACATCCTGTTTTTAGACAAAGTATTTTTTAGTTTATAACAAAAAGGTTTAATTTGTCCATGAGCATTACAATAATGACATATAAACTTTCTTTTCGTGGACTTTTTCATTGAATAAACCTTTTTAATCGCTTTTTCTTTCACAAAAATAGTTTTGTCATTTTCATCAAAAAGGTGTTTAACAATATTGTCAAAAGAATTTTGAAACCCAATACCTGCCCTGTAGGGCTTATCCAACTTGAGTACTTCATCCAACTTTGAAGTTCCGGTGTTGAGCTTTTTGAAAGTGGCTTCAGCTAAGGTCAATTTCGACCTCATCTTATCAAGTTCAACATCCCTTTTTGAAAGGAGGACCTCCAGCTTTGTCAATGAGTTTCTCAACTCATCATTTGAGTTTTTTAACTCATCCTTTTCCTTTGTTAGAATCTCTACTTTCTTGTGCTCTATTTTCCATTCTTTAAAAAGCGCCTCATAGAGATCCTTTAGCCCATCAATGAGCTCATATTTGCTTAAATCATTCTCATCCGGACTTCCTGTATCAACATCAATTGAACCATGAAAGCATAAAATGTCAGAAAAAACGGAAGTATTATACCTGCTCAGTGTTGGGCTTGGTGTTATCGCACTCCGGGCAACACCAGACACAACACCTTCTGAATCTGACAATGATTGCTCCCAAACCGTGGTCAACATGGCTGATTGGTCAGGTTCGTTAATGTATGATGACTCTCTTACCACACTCTCACTCAGGGAATCAGGATTTGAGCCATCAAGAATAGAAAGTCTCTCAAGAGATAGATTAGCGAGACCTAAATCCATGACAACTGGACTAAACACTTAGTATGTCAAGTGTCCAGCTCTGATGCCAATTGAAAATGTCAATGGCCTTGGTTTTATAAAGTGTTATCAAAGGTGTTGGCAGTCCAACGATAACACTTCAGACAACACACACACACCCGAGTTAAAACAGTTTTCAAAACGAGTTTGCAGCAGAAATTTGACACAGAGAGATAATATTTTCACAAGTTATATAAATATATAACTTGTGGTAGCCTCATGGCCAAAAAAGACTTTCACTATAAATATTTCTCTTAAGTACAAAGTCTAAACAACTCCTATCTTCTAAAGAAAATAAAGAGTACAAAATGTGCTAGATACAAGAACCTTCAATAAAGAAATAACACTCACATCACAATCAAAAGGCTAGACCAATTTAGCCTTCAACAAATAGTTCATTCAAGAACTAGATTGTGATGTTCGAATGGGTGTTATAACATCACTAGCAACAATGGTCTAAGAATATGTGAGCTCTCTCTCAAGATGTGTGTTGTATGTTATATCTTCAATCTTCATCCTCCTTGCTATTTATAGGCTTTAAGAACTTGGGGAATACTCCAATAATAGCTGGGATGTTGTTGAAAAACGTGGAGTGAGTGAGTGGAGTGGTGGACGGATTTTATGAGCCAAAAACTCTAAAATCCCATCTTTTTAGGAACCAATCCTTGATGCCCAAGTTCATGCTTCACTTGCTTGTACTCTTGAGCTGAATAGACCTTGTACTATCTTGATCAACACTCAACCCTTTGAATGGGTCAATTCCTACGTTTTTCGCTTGCCCTTTATCTCCAAGTTATGCGTAAAATCCATCTTTATGCATAACTTATCTTCTTTCAACTTCCTTGCATAATTCTAGCATTCCGACCATAGTATACCTGAATTTTGGACCTACAAATAACAATAAACTTGCAGCAAATATTAAATATTAATACCTAATAATTTTGTGAATAAATGATGAAACTATTACAAATCCCGTCTGGGGTAACACTGTTGGCAGCACTTGTGGTAGCACCACCATTCTGCACTAACAAATATTAAAAAAAATAATAATACAAGTTTAAATTTGCAGAAGAATTTTAAAGAGACAATGGTTTTTTTTTTTTTTTTGAATATTCTTGCCAATGTACAAAATAATGCATATTTGAAGACAAGTAAAGGGGAAAACTAAGAAGAAATGAACATGTACCTGGTAGATTCGCATTCGCAACTGCTACAAATACTCGTCTCTTGCATTTGTCAGAATGTATGCTAACTTTCACCTCGGTTTTCTGCAAGTTTAGCATCAATCATGCATTAAAATTATTCAAAATATATGAAGTATTTTTTTTAAATCTCATTTGAATCATGGAGGATGATGGAGTATTACCTTGGCCATATTTTTGTTTCTTAAATCGACACGACCCGCCATGTCTTTACGTAAAACTATACTACTTCTATATTTGGTTCATGAGGTGCTACTGTATGTTGTCATTTCTTGACTACTGGAGATCAGGGATTTAAAAAAAAAAAAAAACACAGTGGGATAAAATGAAGAAAAATAAGAAAAAGAGATTCTGCAGAAAGTCATGATAGCTTTATATAAACAGGTTTATGGAAGACATTGCATTTGTATGACAACATATATAAATCACAACAAATACTATGTGTTGTTGTCATATCAATATATGACTCAAGTATCCATGAAGTTTATGAAGCTGATTTAAAAAATAAAATAAAATTATGAAGCTGTTTTTTTGTTTTTTTTTGAAAAAAAAAAAAAAAAAAAGATTTATGAAGCTAGTCTAAGGCCCTGTTTCTTTTAGATGAACGTGGCTCAAAAGTGTCTGTTTGGGTCATTCAGAAGCCTCATTCAACCCTGCTGAGATACATTTCATATGAGTTGCCGAATGCCTTGCCGAATGTAAAAAAGGTCACAATTTTAAGGGAATTTTGACGATTAAAAAGTTTGGAGGACGTGGGTCATGGGCCACACGGGCGGCAGGCCCAGCCCAGGGGAGGGGTAAGTAAGGGAAACTGCACGGGGCCCATTTTTCTCTAGTATTGCTAAAAAATTATATCTAATTAAAGAATCAATCACCAATTACACAAAGATTGTGTTGAGAAAGTAACCGTCTATTAGTATGCTTTCTCGATTTAATTGCAAATATGTTACCCCTTAATCTCATCTCACATATTTGCACGTCTATTCCTCCTCCCCGCATTCAGCTCTCTCCCTCTTCCGGCCTTCTTTTCTTAATCACTGACGAAGATTCGAAGAACTGAAGAACAATCAACGATTTGTGCTTCCTCCGTTAATTGCAACATCACTTTCTTGAAGGTAATGCATATGTTGATATGCAAAATAAAATGTTTTAAGTTTGTTCTTTACATTTTTTACTATAGTTATTTTTTTGTTCTTTTCAGCGGTTGTTAAATCTTTGATTTGCAATTGATTGACAAAATCTCAATGTTGTTCTTTCAATTTCTTGAAGGCTTTAACTGTTTTAGATACTCATACGTCTAAAAAAAAATAGTCTCACTTTAGTCTGTGTTTAATTATTTGTGGTATACTTGGTTAAAAATAATACTCCCTCCGTCCCAAAATGAATGTCAAAAAAATTAAAAATTGCTCTTGATCAATAATTAACCACTTTGGACATTTATATTGGGATAGAGAGTATCGACAATAATATTTAGACAGTGCATCATTTATTTAGTCTAATATTGTTTTTTCTTCATGTTTTGATCTTTTGAAGTACACTTTATAGCATGAGTGTACAAAAATAGCATTGTAGCATCATACAAACATAGTTGATTAATAGGCCCACTTCATCTTGTTTCGCTCCGGGCCTAATAAAAGCTAGGAATATTAGATGGACTGTACTTAACAGGTTTTGGGCGGGCGGGCTACCATCCATTTTGGGCAGCTCCCTGGGGAGTACTCTGATAGCAAAACAGAGGTTATGAGATTTGACCGAACGGAATTGAAACAAGATAAAGGGTTAAAACCCTAATAATTGCATGACGGCAAATGTAATTTTTATTAATCAAACATTAATTTTCGGATTACAACTTTGAGGCTATTTTATATCACCCATAAAACTTGGAAAACAAGAAATATCGTCCTAAAATAAAGCCTAACCTATAAGGTAACCTAATAGGCCATTAATTTATCAAAATAAAGTCCTAATATACTTCTAATATTGAAAATACTAACCAACTAATATTAAATCCGAGAATAATAATAAAATAACAAGTAATTAAAATAAAGACTCATATTTATCCCACTTTTATCATCATACTGCATCATCCTCCTCTTCTTAGAAAAAATTCGACCTCGAATTTGAGTCGTTGCTTTTGGAAACACATCTTGAAATTTTTCCTTCAGTCTTCGACGAACTTTATACTTGATATTACTCGTCAATATGTCCATCCAATCAGCCCATCCATTTAATAAAAAGCTCTCAATCATCAATCTCTTGAAAAACAAAAAAATTGAAATACTTGGAATTTCAATATCAAATGGATCCTTATAATAATACCCACATATAGTACCTTCAGTTGAAGCCGAAAACTTTGAACCAAGAATCTGGTCATTCTCAAACTTCAACATCAACTCATCACTTGAAGAAAAAATTTTGACATCAACTGTTGTTACGTCAATAGGAGGAGATATCAACAATCGACATCTTTCGCAATTACACTCATCATAGATTGGTGGTTTTGACCAATCGATGACAAGGTCGGAAATCTTTGATTCAAAAACATTTTCAACAGTAACTACATTTAACCCGCCATAAAACTCGTCAGGATGTGCCTTACCTTCAATCTTCGAACTTTCGATCTTTATACCAATATCCCTTGAAGGATCTGCCCCGTTCCCGTAGCTGAATTCTTGATCTCAATCGAAGGGATTGATATCCTCTTCATTCTCAGCATCAGACCATACATCTGAATCAGAGCCCACGTTTGTGGAAGCCTCCAAACGCGTCAGACAAAGTTGGAGTACTTGAATCTCCAAACACGTAATACGACGTTGGATTCGTTGTTCCTCCAAAGGCGCAAGGCGACGTTGGATTTTTTTTAATCTCCAAGCGCGCAACGCGACGTTGGATTACTTGAATCTTTCTTTGCAATTCGTCCTTCTCGATGTCACGTAGGTCACGTTCTTGATGGGAATCATCTGGTTGGGGTTTCGCTCCATGGCCCCTACCACGACCACGTCCTCGTTCGGCCATTGATAATCAACCAAGAAGCTGATACCAAATAATAGCAAAACAGAGGTTATGAGATTTGACCGAACGGAATTGAAACAAGATAAAAGGTTAAAACCCTAATAATTGCACGACGGCAAATGTAATTTTTATTAATCAAACACTAATTCGGATTACAACTTTGAGGCTATTTTATAGCACCCATAAAACTTGGAAAACAAGAAATAACGTCCTAAAATAAAGCCTAACCTATAAGGTAACCTAATAGGCCATTAATTTATCAAAATAAAGTCCTAATATACTTCTAATATTGAAAATACTAACCAACTAATATTAAATCCGAGAATAATAATAAAATAACAAGTAATTAAAATAAAGACTCATATTTATCCCACTTTTATCATCATACTGCATCATACTCCCTCCGTCTCATTACTATGTGTACAAATTTCATAAGTCACATTTTCCTAAAATGGCAAATAATATTTACTATTCCTCCTATTCATTCTCTCTCCTACTTCACTTTTATACTCACAATATCAATCAACTTACCATTCCATACCCCAATTTTTCTTTCGTACTTCACTTTTCATACTCACAACGACTACCCACTACTATTATCCCTTAATCCCCATGCACAACACATTGTGTGCACATAATTATAGGAGGGAGGGAGTACATTTTATTCGTGAGTCTACCTGAACCTCACTTAAAGCCCGTCGATTAATTAAGGTCGTTATAAAGACTGTTGAGGAGTGTATTTGGCGCAGGAGTCTCCTCCAAGCGTACTTCATCTCCAACGCTATTTTGAAGCAACGGGAGAACTTGCGTCATATTTGACGCATGTGAGTAGTGCGCTATCTTCAATTTTTTTATTTATTTAAAGTACAATACTCTCTTTGTCCTAAAATAAATAATTAAAAATATTAAATTAGTTTGGCTCAAAAATAAATTTAGATAAAATTAAAAATAAATAGGACGGAGAGAATATAAATTAATAGTATTTATATTAGTTATAATATTTAAGATAAAATGAATAACAACAAATAATTAGAGAAACTCACATAAAATAAAAATTTTACATACAAATACAAGTAAAAATAAATTTATTTATATTTGTTATTTGTCGTATTTAATTACTTAATTTTATAACATAGAAGTATTAATATACTGTGATTTGAATCATAATACAAATAGTAATATACTATTAATGGTTAACAATTAACTAAATGGAATGATAAACAATATTATGAGAATATTTTGATTTGATGCAAGATTTGAAGCTTGATGATGGAGATGGTGGAAGATATTTGATGCTAAAATTGCACTATTTTAAAGTTTTGGTGCAATTTCTGCACCCAACTGTTGGAGATGCTCTAACGGACTGTATTCGAATTTCGCCAAAGTTGACAGGATTTGGTTCTGAAACTCTAAACTGGTGTTGTCCATTCGGGCCCGGTCCATGTAGGGCATATATCGGGCTTGGCCCAGCCTGAACGAAGAGATGCATAGGGATTGGCCCAGAGACAAACACAAGAATATTAAACGAGCTTTGGACTCCAGGGCCCCTGAGCCCAGATTCAAACCCAAATAAGGAAAATCCAGATGGAAAATTCCTCATACACCCCTCACTAGCAAAATGATGTAAGAAGACTAAAATACCTTCATATCTCTTCCCAACTTTACTTTTTTGGTCAAATTTTAGTCAACTCTTATAACTTACACATAATTATCATATAAGAGTTTAAAAAATTACTTTTTTCATTTTTTTACAAAAAAAATATGATTTTTTTTTTTTGTCAAATTTGGTCAAACTTGGTCAACAGCAGTCAAACTCTTATAATTAACACATAAGAGTCAAAAATTTCACTTTTTCTATTTTTTTAGAAAAAGAAATAATAAATTTTTTGGTCAAACAGCAGTCAAACTCTTATAACTTACACATAACTATCATATAAGAGTTTAAAAAATTACTTTTTTCATTTTTTTACAAAAAAAATATATATTTTTTGTCAAATTTGGTCAAACAGCAGTCAAACTCTTATAACTAACACATAAGAGTCAAAAAATATTCACTTTTTCCATTTTTTTACAAAAAAATAATAATTTTTTTTGTCATACTTGGTCAAACAGCAGTCAAACTCTTATAACTAACACATGAATATCATATAAGAGTTACAAAAATTACTTTTTTCATTTTTTACAAAAAAAATAATAATTTTTTTAGTCAAATTTGGTAAAAGTTGGTCAAACAACAGTCAAACTCTTATAACTTACACATAATTATCATATAAGAGTTTAAAAAATTACTTTTTTCATTTTTTTACAAAAAAATAATATATTTTTTTGGTCAAATTTAGTCAAACTTGGTCAAACTCTTATAACTGACACATAAGAGAGAAAAAATCACTTTATCCATTTTTTTACAAAAAAAAAAAATAATTTTTTTGGTCAAATAGCAGTCAAACTCTTATAGCTAACACATAAGAGTAAAAAAAATCACTTTTTCTATTTTTTTACAAAAAAAATAATAAAATTTTTTGGTCAAACTTGGTAAAACAACAGTCAAACTCTTATTACTTACACATAATTATCATATAAGAGTTACAAAAATTACTTTTTTCATTTTTTTACAAAAAAATAATAGTTTTTTTTGTCAAATTTAGTCAAACAGCAATCAAACTCTTATAACTAACACATTTAACATATAAGTGTCAAAGTCTTATGAACATGTTCATAAGACTAAAGTCTTATTTGAAGTTGTTCATAAGACTAAAGTCTTATTGAACCTGTTCATAAGACTTTGCTCTTATGAATAAAAATGCCAACTAGGTCTATAGTAGAGCAATTAAAAATGCACAAATCTCAGCTCATATTTATTACTTAGAATGTGCAATTAACAAATGCTACAGCCAATTTTCTCAAAAAAAAAAAAAAAAAAAAATGCTACAGCAAAAAAAACACAAACTCACTACAATATCATATTCCCATAATCACTCTTCAAAATTCAGCACACTTAGAAAAAAACCAAACTAATTAGATACGTACATGATTGCTAACTAATAGCATAAATCTCTTCAAATCTCCTTCAGGATCCGAGGCGACGCCGGTGTAAGTCGCCGGATCTAGAGAGATCGAAGAAATTGATGGCGTCGGAGAAGAAGATCGAGCGAGAGAATTGGAAGACGAGACGCACCGGAGAAACGGAAGAAACCTGACGGGGTTAAGATCAACAGAGGTCAGACGTGGTTGAGGATTTTTCCGGAGAAGATGAGGGCGTTAGAGATGGCCTAGGGTTTAGTCGGATCTGCAGACGAATCTGAAACTTCAGATCTGACGAGTGGAGCCAGATCCGACGCCGGCGATGGGTAAAAGACGGATGGATTTGACAGAGAGAGCCGCCGATGTCGGAGATTTGTTAGCCGGAGGAGAGCTCGCCGTCGGAGGATGGAGATACGGTGGGCAAGAGAGAGATGTGTGTGTGTGTATGTGTGTGTGTGTGTGAGAGAGAGAGAGAGAGAGAGAGAGAGAGAGTGCGTGAGAGAGATCTGGGCGAGCGTGAGAGGAGGGAGGAGAGAGGAGGGTTTTGTTGGGGTTAGGGGTAGTTTGGGTATGTAGGTGTTATGTTTGACCAGTCAAAGGAAGCTAAATGAAGCTAGGGGTGTGGGTGGAATTTTGATCTCGGATGAAGGTTTTATCTGGCATTTGGTCTGGGCTAGGGTTTATGTGTAATAAAATCTCGCCCCAGGGGCCCTAGGGGAAAAATTCCAATATTAAACCAATACCTATTATTTAACTGTTGTTCCGTCTCAAAATATACCTCGTTGTTTTAAGAGATAATTTTTGTTTTAAAATACTTGTCGTTTTACTATTTTTCAAGTTTTTTTTGTTGATATCAATTCTGGAGTAAGGATAGTGAACTATTTTTTGCACAAACATTAAATTGTTTAATTGGATTACTTTAGGAGTAAGTAAGACATTTTCATATGCATTAATTGTATTTAAGAACTGTGGAAATTCTCAAAACTATACTCCCTCTACCCCGTTTTAGGCTTTTTACTTTCCTTTTTGTTTTGTCTTAATTTAAAGTTCTTACTTTGCTTTATTGCCTAAAATGGATAATGGGACCCACTTGTCATTCTCACAAAAAAAATCCTTACCCATTTTCTCTTGACGAAAACTTATATCTGACCGTCTTACCGCGTGAGACGGGCGCGTGAGACGGGCGCCACCCCCCTCCCCTTTTCTCAAAAGCCAGCTAAAAAAAAAAAAAAAAAAAAATCCTTCAAAAATTTTAAAATGCTATATCTTGAGATTTTGAAGTCAAAAAAAATATTTAAAAATACCGTTGTGTTTGTCTCAATGAGACGAACAAAACTACATAGGTCATGATATAGTTTGATTTTGTTTTAAAAAATGCTTTTTAACACAAAAAAAAAAAAATTTGGGTTGTTCGTCTCCTGAGATGTAACACTTTCTTATGAATAAAGTAACAGTTTAGTCTTAAAAAAGTAACACTTTATTTGTAAGATGTAATAACAGTTTCGCAAAATAATATAAATAGTTTTTGTGGTTAGGAAAAATAACAATTGAATGTAACACAGTGCATATATGATTGTAATATGTTATATAGATGAATGTAACAGTTTTATAGGTTAAATTTTACATTTTTTTAAAAAAAAAAAAGAGTAAAAAATCATGTATATAATCGTTTTTGCATTTCAATTGAATGTAAAAAACTCAAGAAAAGTGTTACAATTGAGAAAAAAAGGTTACATTCATTTATTATAAAATGTTATATTAGTTTAGTTATCAATCTTATGTTATCTTTAATTTAATTCAGAAAAATTGTGGTAAATTTTTGAAAGAAAAAAAAGTGTTACATATGAGAAAAAAGTGTTACATTTTTTTATAACAAGTGTTACTTTAGTTAGGAGGAAAAGGGGTGGGGTGGGGAAAAATCGGCAGAAAAAAAAAAAAAAAAAAAAGGTTCGGCGCCTGTGAGCCGTCGCACAGCGTGAGACGGTCTCACAGGAGACCGCCTCTTTTCTCTTTCCTACTTTACTTTTTTCATACTCACAATATTTATTTTTCTTTAATCTTTGTGCAAAGTCAAACTAAGAATATTAATTTGGGACGGATGGAGTATTTATTTTGAGACGGATAGAGTAATGGTTAAACTCTTGTTTCTTTCTTGAACAACTTCAATTCTTCTAGTGTTTTTAGTTTGTATACACATTTAAATTTTAAATTTCAACATGGATGCGCCATTTCGGGTGAGCTTAGGAAATAGTAACCAATGGTCTTCTGGCCAAGTGGTATCGGGTGGGTGAGTAAGGGTTGCCTTTGAAGGGGAGTTTGGGTTGGCTGTGCAGCTACAGGTGATCATTAAGATGGCGCAAACTCTATAGGAACTTGTAATAGGCAGAGCTATAGATCGACAGAGCTTTGATAAGACTGTAATAGATTACATAAGAATTTGTAAACGATGATGGCAGTTGCATTAAAATGAATGATATAGTTCAATTGTTAAAGTTATGACATTAATGTTCTCTTTATTCTAAATTAAAAGGGTTAAACTAAAACTCGGCACTACCATTTTTAGTGATAAAAATATTTTTTTTTTTTAAATTTGAAAATAGTGACATTACTTAAAAAATAAATTAATGAAGCTTGGTGGAATAACTAAATTGATTTCCTTTCTTACGATTATTCTTTTACTTTTCGTAGTCTATTAATAACAAAACGGGTTTCTAATGGACAAAGTCAAACTTGCAAGGATCAATTGATTCATTTATTCCTTCAGTCCGTTTTTAACTTGCCTTTACTTATTTCTTTTGAGCGTCCGATTAGAAGTTGCACCAACTTAAAAAGAAAAAAATTGTAATATTATTTATTCAATAAAACTCACTTGTCATACTAACAACATGTTCCCTCCTAGTTTACTTTCGATATTTACAACCCTTACTCTACTAACATTAGTTCTTAATTTTGAATTTTCCATTAGTGATTCAATAAAAGGGAAAGACTAGTAATATATGTGGCTTCGCCGCTAAATATGAGAGGCAATTTCCCCCCTTATATATATATATATATTAGTGCAAACATTTCAAGTGTTTATTAGTTTTAGTGCAATTTTTTGATATTTTTCCTTTTTTGAGTGACGAAAAAAAAATGCCCCGGCCCTTTCATTTAGTAAAATATTTTCCCCATTTCCAAAGTTTTCTTACTCCGCCGCCACTTACAAAATCCGATTTGTACCAACAAACAACAACGACCCATACGTTGCATGCAAGTCAGTTTTTTAATGGGTTTGGTAACTCTTTTCTTTTCAACTTTTAACTTTGATCATACTCCACTATTTCTTTCCTCCTATGATGATGAAAACTTTCTTCTACCTACGATGGTTAGGTTAATTGAAAAAGTACCCAACGACAACTATATATGGCCTAAAGTTAAGATATCCATAATGAGTTGTAGTTGTTCATCATAAACCTAATTATGCATAAATAAATAAAATTATATGACTTTTTTGGTTCTTAGTACTTCAATAATGTGGTTACCATGGCATGGATACCTGATTTATTAAAGCCAAAAGTTATGGACATGTGTCCTAATGGAAATATTTTACTTTAAGCCCCATTATTGATGCATGGACATCTCCCATTCCTTTTGGAATGGAGGAATCACATTTTATGAGTTTTTGAAACTTATCACATGTGTATTATTTTTTATACTTAATTCGTTCCAAAATACTACTCCCTCCGTCCCATTTCAAGTTTCACTATTTTGGTGATGCACGCAAATTAAAAAAAGCTATTTGTGTAAGAAAGGTTGTGAGAGGGAAGAAGTAGTGGGTATGACAAGTGAGGCCTACAATTTAAATGTGTGAGAGGGGAAAGTTAGTGGGTATGACAAGTGGGGCCTACATTTTAATTACTCCATGTGAGAGGGGAATGTTAGTGGGTATGACAAGTGGGCCCCCATGTTTTTGCCATTTTAGGAAATGGGAAGCAATCAACGGGACATCCATTTGGGTAATTGGTGAAACTTGAAATGAGACGGAGGGAGTATATAAAATAATACAAAATTTTTTTGTCAGAATAATTACAAATAAAAGGACTTATAAGAGTCATTTAAAGCTTTTAAATTGAGGTTCGAAGTTGACAACACACTCCCTCAGTCCTATATATTGTTCACATTTGAATTTTTTAATCAACTCAAGTGAATTTTGACAAAAGATTTAAGTCAATCTAACAGTATCATTATCACCCACCCCAAACCCTCTCCCTCGACCATTCTTCCCATTCCCCTACCCCTTGCTCACTGCACCAGCCTCCTTCCATCTCCTCTGTCTCCTTCCTGTTGGGAATTTAGTGGTACCCCGTTGCAATCTAGATCAAGAACAACAAACCCACATGCACAATAATGTGAGAATCACACATACAAGAACACAAGAATTGTTTACCCGGTTCGTTCAACACATGAACTACGTCCGGGGGCAATACCCAAGCCAATATATTATTAATTATACCTTAATAATCTGCTACGATGTGTCCTAGGTCGTGACTATGCTTATATAGCAGTACAAGGAAGATCTAAATCAAATTAATGAGAGATTGTGTCAAAATAGGAAACAAATCAGCCCAGCCGGCATACCGAGCGCCCGCTCACCCCTTACCAGGCGCCCGCTCGAATTAATATTCATGCGGACCAACCTTTCTGCCTAAATGAGCGCCCTCCTGGTCACCACCAGGCGCCAGCCTGCTTCTCCGCCCAGAAGTTCTCCTCCTGTTTGAACTCCTTCTTGATCTCACCAACTCCCCTGACTTAGACTCCTTTTCTTCCTCATAGTTTAGGATCCAATCCCAACAATCTCCCACCTGGAGACTAAACTCATAAGCATAGAAACACCCATCAACTCCCACCACGGAGTGAACACCTTTGAACACATTTTACCCCCTATATTGGCTTGACATTACCGAGCCTCCCGCTCAAGTACTAAGGCGAGTTGAAACCAAGCGACGTTTCAACCTCTCCGTGTTAGATAGTTCTTGCCTCCCCAAATCAGCTTCTACCTTGATTTCTCTCCGCAAGTCTAACTTCGCCTTCTCCCTCCAGACCCACCTTTCTCGCAATGCTTCCCCTTGAAACTTGGACACACCTTGTTTCTTGCATCGTCTTCTCTTGGTCTGAACACGCTCTCTGTTAGGGCACTTGGACTTCCACACCGCGTTGATCAACTTTGTGTCCTTCTCCCCCCTAACATACCATTTCTTGATGTCTCTCCTTTCTACACCAATAGGCCGGTTCTTTAGCCTCTTGCTCCCACCCGAGCGAATGTCGACATTGTAGGTAGAGTACAACATCTTCTCCTTAACCCCATGAGCTATCACCTTAGCTCCTTTTGTGATTTCCCAAGACCCACCCATGAAGGTCACACCATACCCTTCATCATCAAGTTGTCCAACAGAAATCACCCTCCTTCTCAAGTCCGGAACATGCATCACATCGTGCAATTGTAAAACAGCCCCGTTAGGTGTCTTTATCATCACATCCCCCTTACCTTGATCTTCAATGGTTGATCATCACCAAGATAGACAACCCCAAAATCTCCAGTTTTATACCGTTTCATTGTTTCTGTATCCCCACTAGCATGACATGAAGCTCCAGAATCCAACACCCAATCTTCACCTGACTGCTCCCCTCCTAGGATTAATACATCCCCGTCATCCACCAAGTGTGCATCACCATCCTTATCCGGACAGTCATAACTGATATGACCCATCGTGCCACAATTGTAGCACTTGACCGCTTTTTCCCCTTTTCGGTCCTCCACTTCCCCTATTTCTCTCCACCCTAAGTGCAGCCCCATCTGCGGAGGATTCTCCCCTTTTCTCTTTCCTTCTCAACTCCTCTTGAAGGATGAGATCTCGAACCTCCGTATACACTAATGGTGTTTTCGACGTACTGATCGTTGTGACAGTTACCTCCCAACTATCAGGCAACGATTTTAGTAGAAAACATGCTAACACTTCATCGGAGAAAGTAATATCAACACTTTTCAATTGGTCCACCATACCTTTAAAACTGCCGATATGACTTGCTGTTGTCTGCCCCTCTGACATCTTTGTATTCGCAAACCTCTTTATCAAATGCACGTTATTGATATTCGACGGCTTCTCATTCATGTCTGACAGCATCTGTAGGAACCCCACCGTTGTCTTGGCCTCCATTGCGTTCCGTGCAACGTCGTCGGTTAGAGCGCTCCTCACCGCTCCTAACGCCTTCCGATCCAACGTCTCCCAATCCCCTTTTGACATGTCTTCGGGTTTCTCACCTAAGGGTTTATGAAGATCCTTACAATAAAGGTAATCTTCGACCCTTGTCCTCCAAAACGTGAAATTCACACCGTTGAATTTCTCGATTGAGTTCTTCATCTTGATTGCTTCACAAAGTCCCCAAGAACGTGATTCAAAATTAATCAACTAATGAAACTTTGAATCCTCCTAACCAAAGCTCTGATACCAGTTGTTGGGAATTTAGTGGTACCTCGTTGCAATCTAGATCAAGAACAACAAACCCACATGCACAATAATGAGAGAATCACACACACAAGAACACAAGAATTGTTTACCCGGTTCGTTCAACACATGAACTACGTCCGGGGGCAATTGCCAAGCCAGTGGGCTGATTTGTTTCCTATTTTGACACAATAAAATTAAAATAAATCGTATGTTGACTGAACTTGTTTGAGTCGTAGGACAAAATCGCACCCTCACCAAGTTGTTCTAGAGGTTGTTCGGACTTTGCCTCTCAAAATGAAGCGGACCGACCATATCATTCTTACACACTAGAATCACCGGCGAATTGAACTATGTCTGGACAGTATCACCATAATGCAGAGGAGGCCAAAGGAATTTGAATGCAATATGTAGAGAAGAAGAGATTGGTGGAAGGTGTGTTTGAAACGGGAAGTGGGAGCCTCAATTTATACTGCTCAATATTGATTTCCCATTTAATTGTAAGAATTAAACTAGGAAGCAATGACTTGCGTTTACAATTTGCAAAATCAAATAACAGGTTTAATTAGTTTACGTTTAATTTATAATTTTTTTTTTCTTCTTCCTTTGTAGTCATGGCCGGAATTAACCTCCATCATCGGTCATGAACCGTGATCTTTTCTCTCTTCCTTTATCCTTTGTTTCCTTTTCTATGTATAGAGAGATGAATAGATGATGGTGTTTCTTCAATGAAATGAAAAGATTGTTATAGAAAGTGAGTTAAAAATTTAATTTTAGGCTTCTTGTTATTTTAAGTGTTTTATGTTTTATTGTGAGCAACACTATGCCAAACGAGATTTTGATCTCTTGTAAATTGCATTCAATTGTCCATTAATGTATGAGAAATTTGGGTTTATTGCAATTTTAAGTATTTTATAATTTTAATTTAAGCAATGATTATGTGTATTGAAGTCTTTCTTAAAGACTTGTTTCTGACTTTCTGTTGATGGCTTGCTGCTTTTTTTTTTTTTTTTTTTTTTTTTTTTTTGTTGGGTACAAAGGAAATGAAGCTTGCTGCTGCTGTGTGGTGTTGTAATCCCAGTTTTTTTTTTTTTCTTATTCATGTGCAGTGGGCAGGTTCGGGCAGGTTCGGGCCGGGTACGGGTTTGATGCCTTCGGGCCGGAACGGATACGGTATGAGCTTTTGTGTGTGCGGGTCGGGTTCGGGAAACCCGGCCCGTACCCGACCCGTTGCCATCCCTAACCACCACTACCTTCTATATCAGTTTTTGATTTCCTTTATTTTTATCCAATAAGTCTTGGATTTATATTTTCTCTCCTTCGTCGAAAACCCTTGTCTTTTTTCCATTTTGTTGAGTCTTTATGTAATGTTAGTATTTCTTGTTGCAATGCTTGATATGCTTGGTTGGATATTTAATTCCAACCCAAATGCTTTACTTTTTATGTTTTTAACGCTAATTTTTTTCTTCGATTAGGGATTTTCTGGCCCGTTGTGGACAATGTCCATTTTTTTCTAGGAGCAGCGTTTGCGCATTACATGTCATTAATTATAAGTGCGTTAAATGGAGATCTAGTTCAATTTTAGGCATCACTATTCATTTTCAGGATTTCTATTGTTGAGAAAGAGTGATTTAAGTGTAAACGGCAATCATTGTGGCATATTGATTGTCAGGAGTTGTTAGTGGTTGTGGTTTTAATATTTCTCATGTATGAGATGAGGCTCCGTCCTTCATAGAGTATTTTATATCAAAAAAAAAAAAAACAATGCTTTGATAGCAAAGGGGTGAATTCAGATTGTTCTTTGGGTGTACATAAATATAAATACTAAGGACAAAATGATTAGATTGTACGTAAGCAACGTATTACCAATAATCAAGTTTGCACCTAATTAATTCAGCATAATTTAACAGCGTCCAATGACTTTTAAGAAAATTAGTGACTGACATGAAATCATTGTTTTGCTTTAATTGTGTCAATATATATACAACTAATACTTGTTAAAATTGCACAATTATTTTTGACAAAAACTTAGGTGAGAACAAGGAGATCCGTCTTATGGATGAGACGGGTCATTTTTTGACCCATGACCCGGCCCATTGAACCAGCTCCATGATCCAGGGGGCGACCTTGCCACGTGGCAGCCTCTCATAGGCCCAAAAAAAAATTTGTTTTTTTTTTTAATATATTTTTTTTGGTTTTTTATCGGTTTGTCAAAAGTAATAGTTACTATAACTTAATGTAATGACTGTATACATATAAAGTAACAGTTTGTATACATAAAAGTAATACATATATACAGAATCCACACCTGGTTGTGTACGAGGTAACCCCAACACAAAATCCATAGATAAATCTAACCATATATCATCAGGAATAGGTAAAGGCAAATAAAGACCAGTATTTTGAGACTGACCTTTAGAAACCTGACAGACATAACAACGTCTGACAATAGAACCCGCATCCTTCCGCAGTCGTGGCCAGAAATATCGCTCCTCCAAGCTAGCAATAGTCTTGTCTCGACCCAAGTGCCCGCTAAGACCTCCACCGTATAAGTCTCGAATCAGATTCTCTCTCAGGGATGAAACAGGAACACACAACCGATCCCCTTTTAACAGAAAACCATCAAGAATATGAAAATCTGCACTAGGATGTTTACCCACACACTTATACCATAACTAGAGCCGTCAATTCGGGACCGTCCCGTCGGGACGTCCCGTCCCGCTATATATATGGGACGGGACAGGATTTTCTTGTCCCGAAAAAATGCGGGACTATTCGGGACGGGACAAACGCGGGACAGGACGGGATGGGACGGGATGTCCCGAATTGTTTTGGATTTTTAAATTTTAACTCAGGCTCTAAGCCCAGCCCAGTAGCCCCCAGGCCTAGCCGAGCCCCACACCCAGTGACCCAGATCAGTTTCACACATACAGACACAATTCACACTCACAGTCAGTCTCACACTCACACACACACGACACGATTTAACCCTAGCTAGGCCGACGGCGGCGACGAACAAGTAACCCTTGCCGACGATTAGCGCGGCGACGGCGACGGCTTCGGCGACTTCGACGGCGACTGATTCGGCGACTTCGACGGCGACTGCGACTGCGGTTACCGACTTACCGGTTAGTATATTCAAGTATTCAACTCAACTACAGCAAATGTCTGATTTTGATTGAAATTTTGTGGGTATTGTCCATTATTCATTGTTCTCAGCATTTGTCCGATGTTTTAAGGTCTGATTTTGATAAATATGCTACTCAAGAGATGATTATTGTTGGCATTTGGTATATTCTGCGTATTTTTTGATTGAATATGTTTAAGGATTTGTATCTCTATTATGGTGTGAAGTGGCATCTGTAAAATGGCAGAAACCAGCAACTTAGCTTAAAAACATATACTATATGATTCCCCCCCCCCCCCCCCGGGAAAAAAATGCAATCAATCTCAAAAATGCCTGGACATAAACCCAACTGATTCCAACCTCACTGCTAATTTTTACAATCCACTGAAAACTTAACTAAAAGCAAACAAAATAGGTTGCGTAAAGAAATGTAAGCTAAACGGTTAAATACAGGAGAAAGGGCAGCAGAGTTGCTTCACTAATTCTGAGATGATAGCAATAACAATTATGTCAATATAACCATGGAACTTTTTATCCTTGTTTAGGAATATGTTTAAGGATATGTATCACAATTGGATGCAACCTTAAGCTGGCGGCCTAACTCTATGCATAAGCCTTATAAGTGAGCATTTCAACCACATTCCGCACAGATGCACTGACCAACAATTCCCAATTGGCCCAATACAATTTCCACAAACAGAACTAGCTGTATCACCACACTACAGCACCGTTTACTTCAGCACTGTGTTTTCAGCCTAGTACTCCAATACAATTTTATATTTTGTTATAAACTTTACCGCATCGTCTTATCCCGTGTTCGTCCCGCATTGTCCCGCATCCCGAGGTGATTTGGGATGGGACGGGGAATTTCCGTCCCGCGTAAAATTAGTCCCGTCCCGTCCCGTATAGATTACGGGACAACATAGTTTTGTCCCGTCCCGTCCCGTTATCCCGAATTGACGGCTCTAACCATAACTCCATAAAATCTGCATCCTCCTCATAAAGTTCTTTCAGCAAGTCAAAACCCACAATTTCCTGAGACAGTGTGAGTAACAAAGAAGCCCTTCTACTCAAAGCATCAGCAACCTTGCTTTGAACACCTGATTTATGCTGAATAATAAAAGGAAATTTTTGCAGATAACTAACCCAACGAGTATGCATCTTATTTATCATTTTCTGACTATGCAAGAATTTTAAAGCAAGATGGTCAGAAAATAGAATAAACTCCCTCTGAACAAGATAATGCTCCCACTGTCGCAAAGCACGGAAGACTGCATAGAATTCCTGGTCATACGTACTCCACTTCTGTCGGGCCTCACTCAACTTCTCACTAAAGAAAGTCACGGGACGTTTTTCTTGTGAGAGAACAGCCCCAATCCCAACACCACTAGCATCACACTCCACCTGAAATATTTTATCGAAATCTGGTAGTGCAAGAACCGGTGCAGTACAAAGTGTTTCCTTGATGAGGGCAAAACTCTGCTCTTGCGCAAAACCCCACTGAAACTTACCCTTCTTCAGACACTCGGTGATTGGTGCAATAATAGTGCTGAAATTACGTACAAACCTCCGATAAAATGTAGCTAAACCATGAAAACTACGCACCTCTGTAACCGATGTTGGGGCAGGCCCATCCCTGATTGCCCTCACATTCTCCTCATCAACCTGAATCCCATCCTCACCAACCACAAACCCCAAAAAAAGTAATTTGTTGGTGCAGAATGTATCTTTTTTAAGATTGATATACAACTGATTATCTTTTAAAGCCTGCAGCACTTGTCTAAGGTGTTTCAAATGTGCAGTTCTATCTCTACTATAAACCAGGATATCATCAAAATAGACTACAACAAATGAGCCAATAAAAGGACGGAATACCTGGTTCATCAACCTCATGAAAGTGCTAGGGCATTAGATAGGAAAGCCGTTTTTCACTCATCCCCAGGTTTGATCCGAATCTGATGGTACCCACTGCGCAAATCCAGTTTTGTAAACACCTTAGAACCGGATAACTCATCAAGCATGTCTTCCAAACGAGGGATAGGAAATCTATACTTGATGGTGATCTTGTTAATGGCCCTGCTATCAACACACATACGCCACTGATTACCCTTCTTGGGCACAAGAAGAACTGGTACCGCACATGGGCTCATGCTCTCCCTGATAAACCCATTCCGCAGCAAATCTTTAATCTGTTCTCTGATAATCTCATTCTCCTTGGGACTCATGCGATAATGTGGGAGGTTTGGCAAACTAGCTCCCGGAATCAAGTCAATCTAATGTTGAATATCCCTCATAGGAGGGAGGTCATTGGGTAACTCATCAGAAATCAACTCCTGAAAACCCGCAAGAAGTTCTTCGATATCCCTTGGTAACCCGATCTCCACACTAACAGAACCCAACAGTCCCTTAACAATTACTGGACAAAAATACTTTGCCTCTTCAATAGGTGCTGTAAGATCCTTTTCATTCTGTATAAGCATCATAACCGGTTCATCCTTCTCAACCTGCTTCTCAAAACGCAGAATAGGAGCTATAGCAATTTTATGATTATCCCATTTAAACATTACTACGTTGTCTTTACCCCGATAAGTAATGTCGTGGTCATATTGCCATGGGCGACCAAGCAATATATGACAGACATCCATATGCAGAACGTCACACACAACCTTCTCCTTATAGTATTTACCAATGAAAATAGGGACCCTGCAAGTCCGTGACACCCTGAGTTCTGAACCCTTATTGACCCATCCCAAACTATAGGGTTTCTCATGAGGTTCAGTTTTCAACCCTAAGAAATCAACCAACCTTTGCGAAACCAGGTTTTCAGTGCAACCATTATCAATAATCAAATTACATACCTTGTTCTTGACAGAACAGTGTGCTCTGAACAGATTCTTCCTTTGTCCCTCATCCTTGGAAGATAGTAGCATCTGTTGGAGAACAAAACCCACTCCTCTTCAGCGAATTCAACCCCTTCATACTCGTTGTTCTCCTCTTCTTCCTCCTCTAGTATCGCAGCAGTTCGCTAACTGGGGCAAACGTTGGATCTATTACCCTGTCCATTACAATGAAAGCATTTATTCTCCGTTGGTTTGGCATACGGGTTGGGTGCCTTCTGTGTTGGAACTTTTCTTCCTGCAGAACTACTAGGATTGCCAGTACCCTTAGTCTGCGAAGTTGGGTCCTTACCCACCGCCAACATTTCTTTATCAGTCCCCGCTTCAGAACTACTCTTTGGAACCCTTCTACGAAAAGGAGGGTTAAAATTCTTCGTACTCGACTTTTCCGTGAGTTCGGCTTTCAAAGCCAGCGTGGAAGCTGTTGGGTTTTGAGCAAACATGCGCAGCGGAATAAAACCCAAAAGCCTAGATCCGATCACGATGATTAAATTAATACGAGGATGAATTTAGAACACTAACCGTGACGGAGCTTTAAAATTCTGAGATCTTCAATCTTTGTTCTTCGCGCTTCTTTGAATCACGAACGCAGAAACGACCGCAAAACTTGGATCATGAACTTTGAAGGAGTTGATGCCAACGCCCTCTATGTTTATCCACACGCGAACGAATTTCAAGAACGATTCTTGAACCGGATTGCTAGACCCAATAGAAACTCTTTCTACTTTGAAGGCTATATGGAAAATCAATGTTCTTGTTCTTGAGGAAGAAGAAGAACTTGTTTTTCTCTCTCTCTCGGAGGCTCTCTAATTGATATGGAATCAAATCTCTACTGATTAGGTCGTTGTTAGGAGTTTATATACTTATTAGTCCTAAACCTTTTAGGAGAAATAGGTTAAAACCCGTCACAACACGAAATCTGTCATTGGGCCCGAACAGGGCCTGCTCGGCCGAGTCCTTTGAGGTGCTCGGCCGAGTCCTTTGGGGTGCTCGGCCGAGCACCAGCAGAAAGTCATTTTTAGCCTTTTAAACAATTCGTTCTTTTGTGTGTGACCCCATAGGATTATATTAAGTTGGCAATGAGCTCAAAAACATTTGTGCTCATAAATCATGAGCGGACTCTAGCAAGCCATCATGACTACCCAATTAATATAACTTGTATAAGTTCGTGAATCCTTTATAGAACATATTACAATCTCTTTGTTTCACGATGTCTATTGAACGTAAGCCATGGTCAATGGTCAACTTACAATGTTCAATGCTTTCTCGATCCCGAATGTATTGATAGTACAAATCTTATTTGAGCACGGCCATGCATTTCATCAATACCATTCATCGAGTGGCCAAAGCTTGACATCTCTCTTGACGAGGAACAAACCCTTCTAGATTAATTACCTTTCCCTACATGAATCCGATTACGCCAATCATATTCTTTATAGCTACCCGTTTAGGGGTAACGTTTGAATATGTCAAACGTAATGTTCATCAAGTGGAAGACTGTGATAATCTCAGGTCTAAAGATTCCAGTAATATAACTATATGAGACTTAATTATGACATAATGACCATGACATAAATCTCATATGGGTCAGTCCAGTATTTGGTCTCCAACAAATACCCATAAGTTTAATTGTATCCCATACACCATAATCATCATATGAATATCTATTAAACTTATACTAACAATCAATCATAATTATCAGGGACGGGGATTATTATAATAAACATGCAAAAGATATAATAATCAAAAATTCAATATCTTTAATATAAATAACATTAATCGTTTTACAAAACGTGCCTAGAGCATACAACACCAAGCATCCGTCAAAATCCATACCTGATGCAATCCCATCTTCTCCTATATGGAACTTTTCAGGCCATTAATATAACGAGCAACCTTCTGATCCTCAGACTCTTTAATCTCAACCCGCGCAGTATACCTCTGAAACTCAGTAGTATACTCATCAACTGTTCTCTTGCCCTGCACACAATTGAGATACAGTTTATACAAGATCTGCTCATAATCCGCCGGTAAAAACCTTTCAAAAATTAGCTGCTTCATACGCCTCCAAGTTTTAACTGGCCCCTTTCCTTGCCGTCGCCTCTGTACTGCTAGTTTATCCCACCAAACTGCAGCAGTACTCTTTAGTCGGATCGCCACCATCTTTACCTGTTTATTTGCAGGTACCTCCATAACATCGAAAAAACGATCTACTTCATTCTGCCAATCTAGGAAATCTACAATCCCCATGGTACCATGGAAATAAGGAATATCAGCCTTAATTCTATAATCATGGCGGTTTCGATTATTACCTTGATCTGGTTCCTCATCATCAGCAACCTCTTCTTCAGAACTGGATTCTTCGTCATCCCGATTCTCTGCCTGTTGAGGACGTCGAACTGGACCTCGAACTTGATCAACCATGTCTCTCTCACCCCTACGGTTCTGATTAACATTCTGACCATGTTGATCGGCTGTCAACGCAGTGATCTGTGTTGTTAAAGCAGCGATAGCGTTGGTGATAGCGGTGGTCATACCCTCGATATCACCTTTTGTTGCTCCTTGATCCCCCATAACGAATCAGTATGATGAAAAAGACAGGATATGGCCTGCTCTGATACCAACTGACGCAGCACGGAAGCGATAGGTTTCGTGAGTAGCGCATTACACATAAGATTTCACAAGCGATGAAACCTTAAACGCAATAAACCTTGGAATCCACCAAGAAATAGAGATAAATCTCCAAGAACAAAGTTCAATTCATAATAATAATAATGTAACCCTAAAGCAATGAAAGGAAAAGAGTATTTATACTCCTAACAAAATAACATAACCCTAATTAACAAATAATCCCGAAATACCCTAAAGTCTGCACGAAAAACGATAAAAAAACGCGAACTGAGAATCCTGGGCGTAATTCCAAGCGGGCGCTCGGTTTACCCCAGGCGGGCGCTTGCTTTGATCAGACACATCATCCGGAAATAATCCCAAGTAAGCGGGCGCCTGGAACCCTACGAGCGGGCGCCTGGAATGCCGCTTGGAACGTTGCAGCAGCAGTCTTTGTTACCGGGTCTCCTCCTACATCACATATAGACATTGTACAATTAATTGATGTATAACATAATTTTTCTTGTTTCAAAAACATAAACTATTCTAAAATTTAATTATTTTTTTAGCATAATTTCCTTTTAAAAAATCTTTTAAAGCATAACTAATAGTTTTTCTTGTAAATAGTGATAATTACTTTATTTAAAAAAAATCAATTATTTGATTTACTTTTTTTATTTAATATTTCGAAAATAACTTTTTAAAAAAATATTTAATATTTTAATAATTAATTTGATTTTCAGCCTTAGTAAGTTTGAAATTTTCATTAAGCCCCTTGAAAGAAATTTCAACTTCAAACTAACCAATTTTGTTTGTTATGTGCATGACACATGCTTTTTAACTGAGTTTTTAATGAATTCCGTCAAAAATACCCCATATGGTGAGTATTTTTCACATCAAGGTATGATCTGGCGAAAAAAAAAAAACATCAGGGTTCGTTTGAAGGGTATATCACTTTAAGGTTTAAATTGTCATTAACCCGTATTTTTATTAAAAAGGACACAAAAATTTCAGATAATTTTAAGCGTGCTCAATTGCTCCATGATAAACCAACAAATGAAAGATGGGCAAATTGAAAATGTTCGAGATAATTTTAAGTGACTTGCATGTTATAGTAATTTTATGTTATGATGCATAAGATTTATACTATACTATAATCTTCCGTCAAAAAAACAAATGCTAAAGAAAGAAAATCAAATTTGTTTGTGATTATGAGCAAATTTAACTTATTATTTTTTATATTAATTTAGAACAGAACTAATGGTAAACTACTTTGAATGTAAAGACTCAAATCTAATTGCAATTTCGGGCCTGGAGTGAAAGGGTGGGTCTTCTAAAAGGGGTCTGATATTTTTTTGGTCAAATCAGGGCTTGAAATGCAAATTTTTGTCAGATCAGGGCTTTTTGACGATTTTCGTTAGAAAAGTCAGTTAAGTACTATGTGCATGGCGCATGATCGACCAAGTGGATGAATTTGTATTGATATTAGCTGGTGTGGGCTTTAGTGAAATTTCTAAAATTAATACTCCCTCCGTCTCAGTTTAAGGTTCTTACTTTTCTTTTTGGTATGTCCCAGTTTAAGGTTTTTAGTTGCTTTATTCCATAAATGGAAAAGAATGAATAGTGCTTTGGAGGAGCTTGCCCTCAAAAAGTTCATTTAATTACAAAAAAAAACATTACTTACCTAACTTACTTCCACTCACTTGCTTCATAAATAGTGTTTTTGGACATTTATATCCTTCACTCTCTACTTTTGGTTGACTCATTTCCTTTGTTTTTGTCTTGGTTTCTTAATAAGCGTAGTCAAACTAAAAACATTAAACTGGGACGGATGGAGTATATAAAAACTATATTTAATATATAAAAACTTTGTCACCAAAAATTAATAAAATTTAAAAATTAATATTTCATATCTTTTAAAAATAATTAATAACCATTTCTTTTAATAAAATTTAGAAATTAATATTTTATAACTTTTTTGGGACAGGGGAGTATATGTATAAAGTTTTTATTCAGTATTTTAAGCTTATGACGTTAGGTGCACCGCTGCACCAATGTGAAAATTGTACAACGTTTTCTACCTAATGTAAAACGTGTAATTGCAAATGTGAAACGTTCTTCAAAAAAAAGAAGAAGAACTCTGGATTCTGAAACAAAGAACCAGACACAATTGACAGTGAGGGCTTATATCTTTTCCAGATCTTCAAATGAGGGCTTGGTCAGCTTAAAAAAATCCCAAAATTTCATGTAAAAAAAACAAATCAAATTTTCAAAAGCAACGAGAAGAGGTGTGAGGGCTTCGACATATTCGCCCCCTTTCTTTGGGGGGTTTCAGTGTTGTTGAAGAAAGAGAGAGAAGGATTCCGACGTTGATGTGGCCGGAAAAATAATGGAGTGCGACTTTTGTTTGAGGAAGAGAGAGAAGTTTCGCCGATCTTAAACTGGGTGAAGGGCACACGACGAGCTTGAAGCAAGCTAGCCGGATGTGGAAGGGTACAACTCGAGTCGATATCGAACTCGAGTTTTAACTAGCCGAGCTCGAGCTTAGGCTTTTTTTAAGAACAATATGTTCTTAACGAGCTTATCGAGCCGTTCGAAAACAAAAATTCAAGTTTGATGAGCTTATCGAGCCGAAATCGAGCTTTTAACGAGCTGAACGAGTCGAACACGGTCGGCTCGATAACAAAACGAGCTTGACAATCGGTTCGAGCTCGACTCGAGCTACACCTCGAGCTCGAGCTTTCACGAGCCGAGCCCGAGCTCGAGCCAGCTCGGTTCGTATAACAGCCCTAGCTGCGCACATGGCATCTAACAAGATTTTTAACGAAATCCGTCAAAAAGCCCTAAACTGGCCAAAAATTTGCATTTTAAGCCCTGATTTGGCAAAATATATATATATATATATATATATATATATATATCAGACCCCTTTTAGAAGACCCCCTTTAACTTCAGGCCCGAAATTGTAATTAACCCATCCGAAAAGGGGTGAGGAAGTATTCTACAATCCAAATCCTTTTATTTTTAGGGTTAATGACAGATTAGGGCCTGAACTGCAGGGGGGTGCGTCTAAACGGGGCCTGGGTTTTTTTTTTCGCTAGATCAGGGCTCAATATCTAAATTTTTCGGCAGTTAGGGGCTTTTTGACGGAAATCGTTAGAAAAGTCAGTTAAGTGCCATGTGCCGAGCACGTGATACACTGATTGGATGGGTTTGTAATTTATATATGCAATCTAGGGTTCTAATGCACATTGTGAAACTAAAGGGTCTAAAATAATAATGGGCTTAAACACAAATAAAAGACTCCTCAACCCCCCCCCCCTCTCCTCTCTGGTTCCCCCTACACCGACCTCACCAATTTCGCGTCTCTCCTAACGCCGGCGACTCCCAACGCCGGCGACTTCCAACTGCCGGCGTCTCCCAACTCTCTCTCTCTCTCTCTCTCTCTCTCTCTCTCTCGAACTTCCGGCGCTACCCACTCCCTCTCCACCACTAAATCAACAAACCCTACCCCAATCCATCAACACCCCCTTCTCCAGATTTGTTGAAGCCGCACACCCCTCCTCCCCTTTCAATCGACAACCGATCGGGCCCTCACCAATTTCTCCTATCTCTTGTGCGAGCAGAATCGAGACATTCAAGAAGAATATCTGGTCTAGATCTGACCAAATTCGCCCATGAAGATGCCGATTTGTTTGAAGCCCAGATTTGGGATTTTTGATTTTTTCCTCTAAGATTGAGCTGGAAATTTGATTGTAGTTCTAAAGATGTGGTTGTGGGAGAATGAAGGTGGTGGCGGTGGTTTTGGTGTGTTGATGGTGGGGTGGTGGCGGTGGTGGTTTTGGTGTGTTGACGATTTGTTTGAAGCCCAGATTTGAGAATTTTGATTTTTTCCTCTAAGATTGAGCTGGAAATTTGATTGTAGTTCTAAAGATGTGGTTGTGGGAGAATGAAGGTGGTGGCGGTGGTTTTGGTGTGTTGACGGTGGTGTGGTGGCGGTGGTGGTTTTGGTGTGTTGACGGTGGTGTTCATAGATGGCGGTGTCAATGGTGGTGGTGGTGGTGGAGGTGGGTGTGGTGATGGTTAGTAGGAATATTTTAATCCCTCCGTCCCAAAATGACTTTCATACTTTTTTCTAAGAATATTATACTCCCTCCATCCCAAAATGACTTTCATAGTCCCAAAATGACTTTCATACTTTTTTCTAGGAATATTATACTCCCTCCGTCCCAAACGACTTTCATACTTTTTTCGACGTTACTACGAAGGAACTTTGACGAATGATTTTAGGTTAATATAATTATTCTAATGAAAATCTAAAACATGTTATTGATAGTATTGTTGATGCTGTGTCAATACTCAATAGCAAGTTTTAGATTTTCATTAGTGCAATTGATTTAACCTAAAAAGTAATTTATTATGTTCATAGAATAAAATTTAAAAGTATTTATAATTTTCTTTATTTTAAATTTATTATTTAGAAAATAATCTAAATCCTTTTATATTTAATATAGCTATTAGATTAATTTGTTTAATAATTTTGATTTTTTTAATAAATTTATTTTATATATGATAATTACTTATTTTATTATATACTTGATTATTTAGAAAAAATATTTATTTCATTTTTAAGCCCTCTAAGTTTCAAAAATTTCACTAAAACCCTTACTAACTAATATCATTACAAACTCATCCAATCCGTGTATCACGTGCTCGGCACATGGCACTTAACTGACTTTTCTAACAATTTCCGTCAAAAAGCCCTTAACTACCGCAAAATTTAGATATTGAGCCCTGATCTAGCGGGAAAAAAAACTCAGGCCCCGTTTAGACGCATCCCCTGTAGTTCAGGCCCTAATCTGTCATTAACCCTTATTTTTAATATGAGAGTAGCGCATATTATTATAATACTCTCTTCCGTCTCATTTTAAATTGCAAAAATAAAGTTATATATAAGAACTAAGGAAAAAAATAAGAAGGTGAGGTATTGTGAGTGTTGATAGTTAGTGTAGGGACCGCGACCACCACCACCAGTCCACCACTCTCCACATTAGTATGATATTGTACGGTTTGGGCCCAGCCCGCACGGATTTGTTTTTGGGCATCCCCAAAAGGCCTGATACGAATGAAGTGGGTGGATGCTCTTATACACCTTGCAATTATTTTCTCAATTGCCGATGTGGGACTTTGAGTTGCACCCCAACAGTTAGGTAGAAGAGAAAAAGTGTGATAAATAATACCCGTAGTAAATTGGTTAATTTTTGTGAGTATGACAAGCGTCTCATTAAATATAAAAATTATAAAAAATAAATAAGCTTTCATAATTTAAATATAACACTTAAAATATAAATTTCATAATTTGAAATGGGACGGAATGAGTGATAGCTGTTAGCATAAGGAATAATTCCATTCAGAAGTAATCTAACGGAGGATGACCCATACAATGTCCTGGTCTCGTGAAGAGTAACGTCTTTCCTTTCCTGGATGGGAACTTTTTTAAAATATAATATCTCATGGAGGAGTACAGTAAAAACTCTATAAATTAATAATGTTGGAATCGGTGAAAATTATTAACTTATAGATAGAGTGATTGATTTATCGATAAATTAATAATTCTTAATTTAAAAGGTTTTTAGTTGATACAACAAATTTCAGATTTCCGTATAAACTAAATTCATTATACGTATATAATAAGTTGAAAGACATTAGAAGTTGATGATACAATAAGAGAAATTAGAGATGAACTCTAACTAGATTTGAACTTTGAAAGTAAAAAAACAACTATAAAATCATATTTTCACTAAATTGTAATAATTATATTTTCACTTTCTAAAAATTTATTATTTTGTGTGGGACCTATAATTATAAAGGGGTCTCCCGAAAAATTATTATCTTATTATTTTATCAATTTCGTAAATTATTTCACTGGCCTAAGTCGGAACCAAACAAGTTTATTATTTTAGAGAGTTTGTTAATTTGTCAAGTTTCTACTGTATTTAACTTATTTCCATACGATACATGTCCCAAAGCTAATGCAGACATGGAGTAAAGCTTTTCCAATTGTGAAAGGTTTCTTGCATTAAAAATTACGTACTCCCTCAAACATGCAAGAAAATAAAACATTTTCAAATACTCCCTCAAACATGTATAATCAATACTCTATTTATATAATTACTTATATTATGATTATAAGATTTTAATTAGCCTACAAATTATTAATGTGGGTGTGTATGAAATGAGATTGTCAAGTATTCCCTCAAACAAGTAATAATCAATACTCTATTTACTTTTATTACTAATATTATGATTATTAACTTTTAATTTACCTACAAAATATTAATGTGAATGTGTACTATGAAATGAGAATGTAAAATATCCATCAAACATGTAAGAAAATAAAAAAATAAAAAACTGGCGCCTTGTACGGGGCAGCTCAACGGTAAGGAGGCGAGGGATGGTAAGAGAGGTTCTGCGTTCGAGTGGTGGGAGGAGCAGCTTGGTAAGTGATGTAAGTCTTGCTGGACATTTCCTTTGGAGCCACTTACTAACTTCGCGACTGAGATCAAATTCGAATTTAACTGTCTATGGATCTGAGATAGTGGTTCATAGATCTAGAATTATGAGGCGCAAGCACCGACACTTAAGTCATCATAAAAAGAAAGAAAAAAAAACATTATGGCTTAATTAATTTGTAAAAATTATGTGGTGACAACTTAAGAGTAGGTAAAAGGGGTGCCCGAAAAGAAAATACTATCAAATTAATAATCAGATTGAATGTCTTAGGAAGGGCATCTAACAAGTAGTAGTGATTACTTTACTTTGGGTTCAATTCAAGGTGGCATGTTTCTTGCCATTACTTTCAGTCAACACCTCCCTCCTTGTCAACTCTCTCTTTTTAATTAATTAATATCCCCTTTCTTTGTTTTTATTTTAATTTTTAAAGTAGCATCCTTTTAAAATGTAATTTAAAAAAAAAAAAAATGGTGGATACTGATAATTATATTTTAGGGTTAGTTGTGTTGCCCATCTTTAATGTTTGTCTTAATTGACCAGAGTGCTCATTATTCTACAATTATCATTAAATGTTCAAAATGTGAAGGAAAAAATGAAAAACATGATTTGTGACCAATGACTTTGAAATAGTACATGGAATCCAAATGACAGATGATTTTTTTTTAAAGCAAACAACATATAATTGCATTAATAAAATTCAATAAGACGGCGCTCCACAACTGATAGAGGCTCGTCCAAATTATAATGGTTGCTCGAGTAGTGATGGTCACACCTGAACCAAACCTCCAATGAGTGTTTTTGGGAACTATAATTTGTGATGCCCAAATGCATCTCCAAACAAAATTTGGACACATCACAACATCGGCCTTTAGTAAACTCCCGTACAATAAGAATTTGGGTTTGAAAACACTATCAAGTGATGCATTTGAGTCAGCAGTAAATGCCCAACCAAGCATCTCAAGCAATGAACCAAGAAAAAAATATTAAAATCATTCTAAGGCTCTCACATCGGAGAGAAGGCAAAGGCTCCCAACAATGGGAAGAAAACAAAGTTTCCCAACAAAGGGAAAAGACAAAACAATATTAAAAAAAAAACTAATTTTGCATTTATTAATTGTTAAATTGACAATTAATAAATACAGTACAGAAGATTGAGATTAAATTTTAATGAAAATGACCTCGGAATATGAGAATAATTGGTAATTAAGTGACCAAAGTACCCTCACGAAAACAAAGTTAAGGACATCTCACTCCCTTTCTTCCTCATTCAGACATACTACAGCACATTTTAAGGGCTTCCTCTAATCCATTTGACCCCAAAAAAGAAAGGGGAAAAAAAAAAAAAAAAAAAAAACAGTCTCTCTTCTCTCTCTCTCTCTCTCTCTCTCTCTCTTTCTCTCTTCTCCGGAAAGTATTTCATTCAGTTATAAATAAGGATCCGTTTCCAATCCAAATCCAGCCAGCCCCCAACCTTCTCTCTCTCTCTCTCTCTCTCTCCGGCTTTGATTTGTGAATTTCATCAAGTAAAAGAAAAAAATGATGATGGGTTTTGGTGAAATCGCAATGAAGCTGGCAATAATATCTTCTCTATTCGCCATGGTTGCCTTCCATTCTGTATCTGCTGATCCTGACTTGCTTCAAGACATTTGCGTTGCAGATCTCTCTTCTGGTAATTAATTATTCATACCCTTTTTTTTTCTAATTTTTCTCCTAATCTTTTTTTTTCTTTGAATTTATATTTTTTTTTCTTTGCTTTATTCAATATAAATATTTAATTTTTCATACAAAATGGTTCAATTCTTGGAACACCCATTTACTAGTTTTGTTTTCACACTCAAAATCATTTACTTAACAAGAGAGCAAGTTTTTAGAAAGTCAATGCTTTATCTATGGTTCACAGCCTTTTATGACTTGTATCCTACCCCCTACCTTCTTCCTCTACTACCCCTTTATCTTCATTTGTCATTGTCTACTCTCTTTCAACTATTTTCCTCTTTTTGGTTCCCCTTTACTTTAAGAAAAATGCCACTAGATAGTTTGACCTTAGAATGTCTTGTTATTTGTGTTTAGTCACATTCTCAAAATTAAAATTAAGGCTTCAAAATTAATCTCTCCGTCTCAAAATAGATGTTATTTTGAACATTTGCACAATTCTTAAAAAATACAATTAATTAATTAATGCATGTGAAAAAGTCTCATTTACATATATACCCCTAATGTAATCCGATTACCTAGGCAGTTAAATGCTTGTGCATTAGATAGTTCACTATATCATTAATAAAGGTATAATTGGTATACAGCAATAAAAAAACATTGAATATACTATAACGACAAGTATTTTGAGACAAAAATTAACTCCTAAAACGACATTTATTTTGAGACGAATGGAGTATTGAATTATCCAAACTTACATGTACTTTTAAAAAAAAATGGTAAAGTTTAACAAGAATATTAATTTGGGAGGGAGGGAATATTTAAATTTCCACATGAAATGTTTAATCATATCATTACTTTTTGGAGGCAAGTACATGAATTTCTTTAAACCAAACATTACGTATCATTGGAAAACATTGTTTTGATTTATTTATGATGTAACTGAATTCAAGATTAAAATTGTATCAGAAAAACATTGTTTTGATTTATTTATTTTTTAAAATTGGAGTTTTTTCATATGCTTAAACTATTACAAAAGTGCACTTGCAACTGCATTTGGTGGAGATTGAACCCTATATATAAAAGTGAAACCGGTATATATAAAGTGAAACCGGATGCTGCTTGAGCTAGTCTTCGTTGGCCATTGTTTTTATCCATTACTAAAATCTTCATCTCATCCTTAATTCATATTTGTATTGAAATGAAACAAACAGGGTTGAGATTAAATGGATTCCCATGCAAATTAAACGTATCCGCCGACGATTTCTTCTTCGCCGGCCTAGCCAAACCGGGACTCACCAATAACACATTCGGGTCCCTAGTCACCGGAGCCAACGTCCAAAGAATCCCCGGCCTCAACACCCTCGGTGTCTCCCTAGCTCGCATTGACTACGCCCCTGACGGCCTTAACCCGCCCCACATCCACCCGCGCGCCACCGAGATCGTCTACGTTCTAGAAGGCGAGCTCGATGTTGGATTCATCACCACCGCTAATGTTCTTTATGCTAAGACCATTAAAAAGGGTGAAATTTACACGTTCCCGAAAGGGTTGATCCATTTCCAGAAGAACAACAAGAATGTCCCGGCTTCTGTTATTGCGGCTTTCAATAGTCAGTTGCCGGGAACCCAACAGGTGGCTCCGGCGCTATTTGGGGCTTCGCCGGAGGTGCCGGATAATGTGTTGACTAAGGGTTTTCAGGTTGGGACTAAAGAGGTTAAGAAGATTAAGTCAAGGTTTGCTCCCAAGAAGTGAGTGAGTTGATTGACCAAATTTAAGAACATGTATAATTGGAGGAAATTGAATTGTTTTTACTTCTTGTTGTTTGTTTTTTTCATTGAGAAGGATTGTGGTGGGTTGAATAATAAAGGGTAGAATTGGTCATTTTCAGAAAATGTTGTAAATTTATCTCAAAAAAAATCATATGTTTTTACTGATTCCATTAAAAATAATGTTAGGTTGAGTGAAGGTTATGTATTTCTTCTTGGCAAAACTGCACCAAAAATCACTCAACTATGACCAGTTTGGGTATTTAGTCACTAAACAAATTTCCTTTTGAAACAACACATTCAACTTATTTATTTTTGCATCCATAGTCACTATCACTAACCCCGTTAGATTTTTGGCGTTAAATAGTCATGTGCACCGCATGTGACCAAATTTGAAGGGGTAATTTAGGTAATACAGTCTAAATAGTATAAAAGAAATTATAGGGGGTTTTTTTCAATTTTATAAATTTGAAGGGGTAATTTGGAGAGAGGCGATTCTTGGGAGATTTTCGCCAGAATTTTTCCGGCGGCTGTTTCTCCCACTCCGGTGATTATTTTTCAGATCCCAACGGTCAGAATGTGCGCCTAAGTGATGCGAACATACCCCAAAAGTTTGAAGACGATCTAACGGTTAACGAAGCGGGAATTTCATTTTTTCTGGTCCGATTTTGGGAGGTGACGAATTTTGTTTTTCTTTCGATTTGTACTGTTTTGGTCGAATTTCTTGGCCATTTGCTTGTTGTGGCCGGCGCCTAGATCTTTCCTAGGATCGGCTATGGTGAAGGAGGGGATTGGAGTTGGGTTTGATGGTGTTGGAGGCACTAATGGTGGATCTAGGGTTTTACAAACTAAATAAGCATTATAAATGAAAACCCGGACCAGAAAAAATGAAATTCCCGATTCGTTAACCGTTGGATCGTCTTCAAACTTTTGGGGTATGTTCGCATCACTTAGGCGCACATTCTGACCGTTGGGATTTGAAAAATAATCACCGGGGCAGGAGAAACAGCCGCCGGAAAAATTCTGGCGAAAATCTCCCAAGAATCGCCTCTCTCCAAATTACCCCTTCAAATTTATAAAATTGAAAAAAACCCCCTATAATTTCTTTTATACTATTTAGACTGTATTACCTAAATTACCCCTTCAAATTTGGTCACATGCGGTGCACATGACTATTTAACGCCAAAAATCTAACGGGGTTAGTGATAGTGACTATGGATGCAAAAATAAATAAGTTGAATGTGTTGTTTCAAAAGGAAATTTGTTTAGTGACTAAATACCCAAACTGGTCATAGTTGAGTGATTTTTGGTGCAGTTTTGCCTTTCTTCTTTATTTGTGTTGGGACTGTTGGTTATCATACCCTTTAAACACACATAAAAACAACCTGGAATTGCTGGCAAAAACTGAAGCCTAACATGTTCTTATAGTTAGGACACATAAAGAAACAAATATTGGGATCTCTTATTTTCTCTTCTTAGTCCATCACACTGAAGGAATAGGAATGGATAGAAAACAGACGGAAGGACGTCAACAACAAAAAAAAAAAAAAAAAAAACGAGTTTAAGGGGAAAACGGAAAGAAAAAAAAATGGTTTTGGGACGAAAACGAAAAGAGGTTAATAGGTTAGGGACGAAATAGGTATTTAACTCAATAAAGTTTACATGTTTGACTAGTCAAATGAGAAAGACTCAAGTGATGATCTTTATGAAATTTCGGGCTATAACTAAAAACTTAGATGAAAACAAATGCCTACCTACATCCATTTTATTTCAATGTCAGATTATTAATGAGAAAGAATATACTGTGTGTGGTGAAGATTGACATGACATGAGTTTGGTTTTATCATAAAAACAAATGTGTTTGTGTTTTAAGTTGGTAAGCAACCAAGAGCACAAAGACATTATACCTTACATGTCCACATTCAAGTTAGTGAACCACTACCACAAAAAAGCTCAAACAATGGTCGATAATGAATTAGGTTTAACTACCTTTTTTCATGAAATTGTGCAGACAAATTATGTACTATTCACAAGATTTGATTTAAAAAGAAAGAGAGAGAGAGACTTCTTATCATAGAATATGTTATTACTCCCATAATGATATCCGAAAATGAATGTATGAAATTGCTCTTAATTAAACGAAATTCTAAACATTCATTTTGTGCCAGAGTGAGTATTAATTTCTCTTCTTGCATAATATGTACTTGCACTATGATTTTAGTACAATGTCCTATTCTTTTCCCCTACCCAACAATGACTTAATCTTGCAAAACTTACTGTCGCGTAATCCCTTCGTCTCCCCCTTTGGACTCTACTTCGGATTTTATTTTTCATTCTTTCAGAAAATAATCACGAGGCCGACAGGCTAATAAGGTCGATTAATATTTTATCAAAGGATTAATACAAGTTATATCTCTCTACAAGTGTATCAATATTTTATCAAAGGATAAATGCTGGCTCTATCTCTCTACATGTGTATCGAATATGCCCCAAATATGTGTTCATATAAAATCCCAAGAGTACGTTACCACCTTATCCCTTATGATGATTAATTAAAGAAAATGCAGAGATAGTGACTTCAACTTGTAATAAAATGACAAGATTAAGCTTAAATCCAGAAATGTTTTGCACTAAACGTCAGACGTGACGGTAACATGTCTGCACACATGTCTTCCAGATCAAAGGAATGGTAATTACATACTCCTTCGGTACCAGAAAGATAGTCTAATTTGACTTTTATGGTCACCACAAGTGAACTTTGACCAAACATTAATATCAATCTAACGATCCAAGTGAACTTCTAAAAGTAGCAATAACAATTTTTAGGAATTATTGAATGATTAGGATGATATTTATGTTTGGTCAAAGTTCGCTTATGTTGACCATAAAAGTCGAATCTCTTTCCGGGACAGATAGAGTATGATAATTGACCTTTATAAACTATCAGCAAACAGTTCTCAACTCCATGAAACCGCTTTAAATATTAGTAACACCTGTCAGTTCTAATAGAATGTTCAAAGTGCAATAAAAAACATATGTCAGTACACAAATGTGACTTGTTCAAAAATAAAAATGATTAAACCAAGGCAATCAAATCAGTTTAAGCATCCAAAACTATTTCAATACACTTGTCAAATAAGAAAAGTGGCAAAAGTTTCGATAAAATTTAAATGCTTACTTTGACGAAGTTTGCTGACGACCATCTGGAATTGCATAGAGTACAATAGGCTTTGAAGGTCTTAAGAAAGGAACGTCACATCTGAAATAGCCTTTCCTCTCCAGCTGAAGTATATCCCCACGCTTCAAGTTTCGCATGTTGGAATCCCCTAGTGCTGCAATCTCCTTCTTTGTACATGGGTTGAGAACATCAACAAAATCCTCGTCTTCCTCGAGCTGCGAGAATAAATCATTACTAGTATTATCTACTATGTGATGTTAAAATTTCCATTGCTGCTGCGACCAAAAGATATACTCCCTCCGTTCCGGGTAAGTTGCAACATGGAAGGGGAAGCACAAAAATTAAGAAAGGAGAATAATGAGTGGTTGGGGGGAAGAGAGAGAATGAGTGGTTGGGAGGAATAGAGAGAATGAGTGGAGAATAATGAGTGGGTGGGAGAAAGAGAGAGAATGAGTGGAGGATTATAAAAGTAATAAAGAGTTTTCTTATTTGGCATTGTTGCAACTTAAGTGGAATGCCCAAAATGGCAAATTGTTGCAACTTACCCGGAACGGAGGGAGTACTCCCTCCGTCCCGAAAGTTAGTCCCACTTTTTTAATGGTCAATTTGATTGAACTTTGACCAAATATTTAAGGGAAATATAACTAATCCCAATTAAATTCTAAAACTTATTATTGATACACCATTAAACATACTACCAATAACAAGTTTTAGACTTTCATTCAAATAATTAAATTAATGTAAATTATTGGTCAATATTCAATCAGATTTACCACTAAATAGGTGGGACTATCATTCCAGGGCCGAGGAAGTAGGTGTTTTGACTGCAAGTAAAATAAAAATTTACCTTCTTTTTTGTGATTAGATAGTCAAACTCCACCAGACTGAGAGGAATAAGTTCACTGGTGTCCGCTAACCAGGTAAGTTTCAACTTTGTAGTCTTGACAGATCCTTCGAGATGCAAAACCCCAGTTAATTCCGTCACATTTCCATCTTTCCCCTTCCTTATTTCCTTTACAATAGCATTCCCCCAGTCCATTAGGGTAATTTCCTCATTGGTTGAGATAGCTTCTGCATCAGCATGGTCAATCCAAATTCTCTTTGTAAAAGTGGTTGCCTTCATCCCAGCACCTTCATATTTCTTATGCTTTGGAATAATGCGAACGAAGGGGTCCTCAGGCCCATTGGTTAGAGTTAAGGAGACACGGCCTTCTTCGAGAACGGCAGTGAATCTGGGACACACGGGATCAATAATCTTTTTATTGATGGTCCACAGTTTGTCCCATTCCATAAGATTGAGATTCTTTGATGCTCCCTAAGACATGAGATTAAAGTACAAGTTCAAGCTTCAGCAGATAAGTGCACCATAACAGTTTATCATAACAAAATTGAGGCAGGATCATATTGAGAATACTGTATGCAATGCATTCAATCATTTACACAACTAGTTGTGTATAGCTAGGCTTAATGATCAATATTAACAACAGTTGTGTACAATCATAGTCGTGTATAGCTAGGATTATTGACCGGGGCAAATTTAAAGTGGAGTATAACTTTGGCACAAATGGGGGCGAAAATATTATGTGGTGAAATTATTTTCTTATAGAAACGAGGGCAAAATTGATTATTTTTTTTAAATAAAAAATAAAGATTTTAGTAAAAAAGCACACTATCTAAATTTAAAGGGGAGAAATGCGACATTTTTCAGAAATAAAAAGGGAGTCAGGCGGCCAGCGGCCCCCTTTACCCTCCATGTGGCTCCGCCACTCGTACACAAGCCCTGAACTCTCTCTCTCTCTTGGGCAACATCGTTACCCTCACCCAAACTCAGTAAGCAAAAAAATGCTAAAACCGAGTAATTCACGAGCTTGCTGTATTGATGAGATCTCTTTCTTCTTGGGAGTGTAACCCAATGCCTTCTTCTTCTCTCTCTCTCTCTCTCTTCATTTTTCCATTTTTTATTTTCTGGTATTGTTGGAACTTGGAACCATAGTTACCAGGAACGTGGGACGTTTCGGGGCGCGGGACGGGAACGAGGAACGTGACTTTTAAAATTTTGGGTACGTAGGGGGTAGGATTAATTGGTACGCCCATTGGGAACGAGGTACGCTATTACTGGGAACGCCATTACATTTAATATATACATATATATATATATATATATATATATATATATATATATACATATACATATACATATACATATACATATATACATATACATATATATATATGTATATGTATATGTATATGTATATATATATATATATATATATATATATACATATATGTATATAGATAAATATATGTATATATAGAGAAATTCAAATAGCATAAATATTTTTTAAGATTTTTGTTACTTACACTCATAAAGCCTATAAACACACCCAATTTGTGCTATAAAATTGTTTGTACAATTAGTATAAGAGTGTTGTACAATTAATGAGTGTAATTAACTTTTAAAGATCTTGAGTGGAAATAGCAAATATAATAATAAAGTCCAACGCAAATCTAACCAAATCAACTTTCGTATCTCGGCTTTCGATCTCCATAATCCACCGAAATCTTTTTTCCTTCCAGATTCACCTCACTTCTTTAATCCTTATCAATTCTGGTTCTTCTCCTAGTTAATCTCATCCAGCAACTTCTATTCCGATGACATTATCTATATCGTTAACGAAGGACTTCAATTCCGCCGACTGTTGAATGTATTTAACGTAAAGTCGACACAATCGACACAAAGCAACAACGATCGAAGGCCAAAAAGAGGACCTAGACGATAATCGATCAACTGACAGGGATAAAAAGGTCAGATTCTACCCTTTTTGTTTTAATTTTTGGAACGCGGTTTTTGGGGAATTGGGTCGCGTTCCCTGGCGAACCGGGACACAAACGTACCGCGATCCGGGACGTGCGACCCGGGACGTGGGACGAGGAGGGAAGTAGCGTTCCTGGTAACTATGCTTGGAACCTTGGAGAAGTGGGGAAGGGTTAGCATAAGTAAAAGCAATTAGATATATCTTTCCTTCAAGCGCAAACACCACTAATTATCCTACAAACAGATCCATTTTAGACCAAGTCCCTTACCGAAAGATTAAACAGTGTTCGTTTGTCCTACTAATCACTTATCCTCTTTCCGTTCATCAAGTGTGTTGGGTAGAAATTGCACAGCAAGGAATGCAAACACGAAAGAGAAAAATATGAGGCACAACATTTATGTGGTTCAATCTCTGGACAATATCCATGGACACACAAACAACAATATTCATATAATGTCAAGATTACAAGTTTTTGTATACCACCCTACAAAACCCAATTACCTCACTCATTACAATGAATCACTTCGCAAGTGTTTTAGTCACTTTTGAATTTTTTACGCTCTCTACCTCTCACTTGCTGCAGCTTTTTAACTTCATTTGATTTAGTATAGGTTGTCACAAAAATTTTTGAAAAAGTTCACTTCCAATGATGCATGAATACCCTTATGATCACACGCAGCAACCTCAATGCCGTGATTGTCAACACCTTATGGTCTGATCTCTCAGCCTCACCCTCCACCGCACTGTCGGCCCACTCTTTCATTCTCAATCATCTCCTATCCTTCACCTGGATGCTCCACAGCAGCTATGAATTCAATGATGGCGAGAGTAGAACGCTAGGTTTTTGGGTGTGATTAGCAGGGAAGGAAATGAAGAATTTTGTTATCCTCAAATAACTATTTTTGTGGTGAGGGGAGAAGTTTTTTATTGAGAAGGCAAAAAGACCAAACACCCAAAGAATACAAGTGTTGAACCTGGACGGATTCTCTAAAGCAGTTTAATTTGGCGGAGAAGAGTGATGTGTTGTGGCGAGGGGTGGGTGGGTGGGGTGGTGGAGCAGGAAAAAGAAAACGCTGTATTATGTTTTTTTTAGTATTAACACCATGAACATGTTACCTTAACGAAAATATTTAACAGACTCATCAAAAACCCTCAAAGGTCTTGGAACCCAAATTGGAATACTCAACCCCAATGTGTGAATGAACGTGACCCAATTTTGTCATTTGCTCTATTTTAAAAGGTGGAAATTTATTTAAGGATTCATTTACTTGAGAAAAATGGCCATTCTTTAAGGGACAAAATCTTACAAGAAATAGATATCGGCCTATCGGGGATGGAGGAATTTACTTTTCTAATGTCAGTAGAGGCTTGGAAATTTCACTTAAATGAGGAATCATTGGTATAGCAATTGAAATTTTCAGCAAGTAGCTTTTCTACAGAGAGATCATATTAGGAGCCTTTCGAGAAAATCAAACCGTTGTCAACATTCGCAAGGGAAGATTAACGAACTATTAAGTGAATCGAAATTTGACAGCCTAAACTTAAAAAATAGAGCATAAATGACAACAGCAAATGCAGAGAAGGTGCACAGAAAATCCAACGCGAGTCACTTGAGAAGTGAAGGGTCTAGTGAGGGACAAGTGGCTAACATTCGTTGTAATCCTCTGAGAGAGGTACTCAGGTTGTAGGGTGATTACACATTGTAATCTTGACATTGTGACAGTGATTAATTTTGCCAGTGTATCCATGGAATCAAGGAAGAAGCCAAACCACACAAATCGTAAGTGTCATTTATTTTTCTTGCATACAAGAATTTGACCTTTACAAAGAACGTACAAATACATATACATACATATGTATACACACACACACACACACACACACACATATATATATATATGCACTCACACACATGTATATATACAAGTGTGTGTGTGTGTGTGTGTGTGTGTGCGCCAGAAGAGCACGAAAGAAGTATTCTTGTCATGCTGCAAGAGTAACAAAGTTTCTATGAACAATGAGTAAGAAGTGTACGTACTTGTTCAAGAATAAACTGTATTAAGGCTTCGATTAGTAGACCTCTGCGCACAATTCCTTGCACAGTTGGGAAACGAGCATCATCCCACCCATCAACTTTTCCATTTTGAACAAACCATAAAAGCTTACGTTTGCTGAGAAGTGTATAAACCATATTTAACCGGCTGAACTCATAGATATGAACCTTTCGAACTCCCATATCCTCTTGAATTCTATAATACTGAGCATTACGATCATGGTACTCACTAGACCGCAATGCATGAGTAATACCTTCTTCAGCATCAACAAATGGACATGCAAAATCATATGTCGGATATATCTTGTACTTGGACCCAATTCTGTGGTGTGGAATAGGATTACAACGGTAATATACCGGGTCCCTAAGTGATTTGTTTGGGTCCTGCATGTCTAATTTTCCTCGCACACAGCACATTAATCCCCTTTCGGATCCAGCAATCATTTCCTTCCATAGTTTCATGTTCTCTTCCGGGCTCTGATTCCTACACCTCGATTCAATTCCATCCATTCGTTCCTTTTGCATTTGCTCACGTATAGTATCATCAACATATGCCTTACCAGCCTTTATTAATTTCTCAGCCATTTCCATAAGGTTTGGGAAATAATCAGATGTATATGTAACTCTCTCGTATGTAATACCCAATGTCTCGATATCTTTCAAAAGATTATCAACGAATTCATTGCTTTCTTTAGCAGGATTTGTATCATCAAAGCGGATAATCAATTTCCCCTTGTACCTTTGAGCAAAATACTGATTAAACAATGCAGCTTTCGAATGACCAATGTGAAGATAACCACTCGGCTCCGGAGCAAATCTCAAGCACACTTTCCCAACTTCGGCTTCGGGAAGATCTACTTCAGACATTTGCCTGCCAACAGTTTTTACCTTTTCATCAGCATTGTCATTAACCTTTTGTTCATTAGAATTTGCTGCAGTTGGTTTTACTGTGTTCTTTTTCCTGATGAATGATGTCAAAAGTTCGTTCAGAACAACACTATATTCCACTAATATAGAGTTGTACCACCGTACCAAGTTTTGGTACTTCTTCGACTTCATTAAGCTCTCCCATCTCTTTCCAGTTCCTAAAAAACGTAGCTTCTGAGCATTCACACAAGTGGAAACAATATGCAGACGCTTGATGCTGAAAATATGATACTCCCTCTGTCCCAAAAAGTTAGTCCCTCTTTTTTTTTTTGTCACTATGATGAACTTTGAGCAATAATTCAAGTTACTTCTAATTATCCTAATAAAAATTTACAATTTGTTATTGATACACCATTATATATACTGTCAATACCATTTTTTAGATTTTCATTTACATAATTAAAAGTAGACTAAATTATTACTCAAAGTTCATTCGTAGTAATAACCAAAAAAAGAGGGACTAACTTTCTGGGACAAAGGTAGTATTACTGATTGAGTCTATTAGTGCACGCAAAAATAATGAAGTGGCTGATGGGATCACTCTCAATGTCAGCTAACAATGACCCGTGATGATAAAGGATGAATAATGAATGCTATAAACTGGATGGCACATGAAGAAATGAAGGCATTTAGATAAAATTAGATATTATTGACATTTACCTGCGAGACTAGACCAGATAGCAATATCTGCCACCGACAAAGTATGACCGACCAAGAAAGTCCGCTGCAAAAGATATCCGTCAACATATTTACATGCTCCCTCGAACTCGGATCCGGACGAAAAAACAGGGACATACTCAAGCCATTCATCAATCTAAAGAGGATAACAAGAAAAGCTTTAGACAATCTGGAAATAAAATAAGAAATATACTAATTGAGTAAACTTGCAAAATAGATATAACCCCCATATAGGAAATTTGCATGAAACTGCAGAAATGTGAGAAATGCACCTGGCTAGTTTCGAGAGCATCCCGTTCATACAACTTAGGAAAGCTTCCTGCCCGACCAATATACCGGAGGAGCACGTTTGTCCCTTTCAATTTCAATCTAGATACAATATTTCAAGTTAAATTACAGTATCATGAACATAACTAAATACACACATAATCCATACATACCCACAAATGCATGATCGATATGAGCAATTCCTAAGATGCAGTATCATTTTATAATTCATTTTCAACAATATTAGGTATACCGCGAGTGAAAAAATAAATGGAGATTATGCACGAAGTATTACCCATTTGGGAGAAGGAAAGTGGGAGGAGAGCCGGAGGTGAGAGAAGAATCAATGGAGAGCGATAAGCCGGCGATTTTGGAAGCCGCAAGGACAGACAAGGGTGGGGAATCGACGGGGAACAGCAGCTTGATCTCCATAGCTCGGCTAAGACGTGTTTCGCCACCCAGGAGTGGTGGGCGGCGGTGGAGAAATGAATTAGGACTAGGGTTTCAGGGCCCGATTACTACAGTGGGGTTTAAGACAGGAGGAGAGGTGGATGGAGATCAATTTGGGTGAAGACGGCGTTAAAATAAAGACAAATTCTTATATGCACCGGATGCACAGCATGCGACGGGCTAATCCATGGGCCGACCCGGCCAACCCGGCCACCCGACCCGCAAGCCCGTCTATTCTCCGGCCCCAGCTTGACCGTGGCGCTCTGTGAGTTACTCGCTGGTTCACCCAGCCGCGCGCTACCACGTGTCACCTTAAAAAAAAAAACCACATTAACTTTAAAATGCTATATCTTGAGATTTATAACTCAGAAAAAAAAATTAAAAATACCGTTGTGTTCGAATAAAACTACATAAGTCATGATATGGTTTGATTTTTTTTTAAAAAAAACATTTTTTTACACACAAAAAATTTGAGTTGCTTTGTCAGGTGAGATGTAACACTTTGTTCTGATAAAAGTAACAGTTTCATATTCAAAAAGTAACACTTTTTACACTCAAATGTTACAGCAATTTTACAAAAAAAAAATGGGTTTGCATTTCAATTGTTACTTTCTCAATAAAAAATTGTTACATTTCAGATATAATGTTACATTTAATAATATAAATTGTTACAATTGAAAAAAAAATGTTACATTCATTTTTTATAAAATGTAACATTAGTTTAGTTTGTCAATCCTATGTTAATTTTGGGAGAAAAAAAAAGTGTTACATAAATGAGTGTTAAATTCCTTTTTAAAAAGTGTTACATTAGTTTAGTTGCTAATCTTTATGTTATCTTTATCTATTCCAGCAAAATTGTGGTATATTTTTTTTTAAAAAAAGTGTTACATATCGTTATAATAAGTGTTACTTATGTTAGAGGAAAAAAAAGTTGGGGTGGCAAAAAAATAAAAAAATAAAAAACGGCTCGGCTCGGCGCCGTCGCACGCCGTGCGACAGTTGTACCAGAGACCGCCTCTAAAATAAATGGAAATTGCAATTTGGTTCCTGACATTTACATAACATTTACATAAGCTCGCAATGTTGCTCCCAAATGTTTAACTTCGCAATTTAGTATCCTAACATTTACATTTTTTTGCAATGTGACTACAAAACTAATACCCAGTTAAAATTCTAACGAAATAACACCCATGTGACTAGCACATATCTTTTTAATGGATAAAATGGTCATTGAACTTCATTTTTAATAAGATCATCACATTTATTATTATTTTTGACATAAATATCCTTTCCGATTAAGATAAAGTATCCAGTTTTAAAGTTGTATGTCTTCTCTCTCTCCTAGCTTATTTATTTTATGAATTAATTTGTTGAATTTGCTGGTTTGATTATATTACATATTAATTTTCTTTCAATTTTACATATTAATTTTCTTCCAAAACAATATAACAAACTAAATCGTAAAAATTCTCTCTTATTTTAATTTGTTTAATTGAGATTAAACATGTATGTATTTTCTCTCTTTCATGTCTTTAATTTGTATAATTAAATTTAAAAAAAAATACTCTCTTATCCTGCTATTTGCAACAATAAAATCATTACTTATTTCCTTTCACTTAAAGAAATTATTTAAGAAAATTTATTTCACTTCAAAAAACGCTTACTAAATTATCGTAAATGAGTCTGCATAATTATTTTGAGTTATATTCTAACATAAAATGTACTTATATATATATATATATATTTGCAAAATATTTATAATTTTTAATTATATAATTTTTAAAGTATTTTAGTTTCTTTTTTAATATTAAAATAAAATATTAAATTATGTTTAGAAATAAATAACTTTGTAAAGATTACGTAAATTATAAGTACAAAATAAAATAATATATATGCCCAATATTAATTTAATCTAGATTTTTTAAACTACAAAATGAATAAAGTAAATAACAAAGGAAAACCTCACATGACCGGCACATGGCCTCTTGAGAATGACCATTTTGTCCATTTAATAGACATGTGCTAGTCACATGGGTGTTATTTGGTTAGATTTGTAACTGAATGTTAGTTTTGTAGCCACATTGCTAAAGAATGTAAATGTTAAGATACCAAATTGCGAAATTGAACTATTGGGAGCAACATTGCAAACTTGTGTAAATGTTAGGAACCAAATTGCAATTTGCCCTTAAAATAAAGGGAAGTCGAAATCCATACTTTGGGTGAATGCAAATGTCCTCACCCAATTATATTGTATTTTATTTTGGTCAATAAACTTTGGCGCTTATTAAAATGTAATCACTTCATCCACTTTCTTGTCAAAAACATAATAAAAGTTAGTTATGTGACAAGTTTTATTAAGTTTTTAATAAGTCCATCAATAATGTTAAGAACCTGAGTTAAGTACCAGTTTGGTCTTCGGATAAAAAGGGCTAAAAATGTCAAAAATCATTTCCCACCCAATTAAGTTATAGTCAATAATTTTACAGGTGTGAACAATAAACACCCAATTATAAACACATGCCTTTCCTCTCCTCAACCTCGCACGATCCCCACACTTCGGTCACCCCCCGCCACCCAACCCCTAGTTTGTCATCGTCAACAGCTGACATTTGCACATTCATCTCTAATTTGTGCCACCACCACTTCTCTCCCTAATCATGACTTCCGCATTTTTCACCGGCAGGCCCCACCCTCTATTCCAACACCACCATTTCCATCCCCTTTCCCAGTTTCACCGACACCTCCGTCTCCACCCAACCCTTCATTTTCTCCCCTCCCCCCTCCCCATCCATATCTATATTCTTCCGATCTGACGACCCATAACAATTTCTTATGATTTCAAATTTAGGATTTAATTGCCATTGCTAATTCATATATTTGATAGAAACTTAATAAAAATTAGTCATGTAACCTCATATTAATTCTCGTTAATTTTTTGAAGAAAAAAATGGACGAAGTGATCACATTTTTAGAAAGTGTCCAAGTTTAGTGATCTAGATCAAAAAAAAGAGTTAGATAAGTTATGATATTTAATATCACACTATAGTTCTCGGTAACTAAAATTTGAGTTTTGCCTAAATGAAAAAAAGGAGTTGTGTAAAAGTAACCTGACGAAGGCTATTTTCTAATTTTTGTGGGCAATTACCATGAAGTCCTTCATCCTAATTAAAACAAGAGAAATAATAAAGTTACAAAATATGACTACAAAATGTGAGTTACAAAATGAGGTGTCATAATTATATTAGTGTTTTTAATTAGAGTGTGTCGGGTCCACTATCGATGTAGTCAATGAAATATCGCCACCACATCTTGTATCCTCCATTTTGTAAACTTCTTTTGTAAGCTTAGCATTGCCCATAAAACAATTATATTTGACACAAATATTCAAACTAAGCATATGATCCTTCGCCTTTTACCTACAAAATAGACATGTTCTCTCTCCTCATTTTAACGCTACCTCGTCCAGCTCCCTTTGTCCTTTTTTTTTTTTTCCTTTTATTCCTTTGAATACTTTAAAATGAATATTTCAAAATCCAGAAGTAATTTTCACAAATTTTATTATTAGTTATTACAATTGGTTAAAAACAAAGTACCATCTGTATGTCTTTCACCTATTTTACTTCTTATAGTAAAACAATTAATCAATTACAACAATTTTCGATGTAAAGGTAAAAGAGACCAGCATTTTGGGCCGGATGGAGTATATGATTGTTGACATAGTGCTCTTACTTTTTGCATTTCAAACTTGATTTTTTTGGTATATGTCTGATGTTACCGTGATCAAAATATGAATTAGATCCACCAACTACCAAGATGGGCTTAAATTGAAGCCCAAATAAGTAGACAGAGATTAGGACGGATACAATGGACATAGCCCAAATAAGTAAAGAAACCCAAGCCCAAGACCCAAACCAATGGGGAGGCGTCATGCAAGGTGCCTTAGTAAGCGACATCAAGAGTATAATGCAAGGCGTAGGCGATATGACAAGAAAAAGAATTAAAAGTGAAGAGGCCATCCAGAATAATAGGGAAGACAATAGTGGAGGTTGATGCCGCCGGCGGTTTAGTAGTAAGGGTGTGCAAAGTGTGACTATGGGGGGACCACAAAATTTGTTATACTCAAATAGCCATGTGCATATCCCTTAACTTACGTAACAAATCATGGTTATAAGCCAATCACGAAGCGCCACCTGGCAGAATCATAAGGAAAATGCCTGAGGAGGCACGAGATCAGCACGTGGCGAGAAGCATGTGCCTAGCACGAGGACAGGGAGTATAAATAAGGAGGACGTCATTTGTATGAGGTATGCTCTTATTTTTGACCCACACACACATAACACCTTCTCTCTCTCTGTTTTCTTCTTTACTCCCAATTCTTACTCTCACGCCGGAGGGGCTTACGCCGGAGCTGCCCCCGGCTTAGTGACGTTTGTTCAAAGTGTGCAGGCTTGCTAGGAAGGAAGGTCGAGTCCAGAACTAGACTACCAATCGAACCAGTGCAGTCAGAATTTATTCCGGGCGCATCAATGTTGCACAGTAAAAATTAGATATGTATATTGTTTATTGTGTGAGTATCACCAAAACTTTTTTCATTTAAGCTTCTTCATGATATTACTTTTATAATGGCCCCCTTATGATTTATAGTGGGGAGATATTACCTGGTTTGATTATTTTGAGAATAACTATGTATCCGTATTTAAGTTTAAGTTAATGGTAGAGGAGGCTAGTTAAATAACTCCATATTATTTTTAAAATTAATGGAATGGATAATAACATGCACCCACACACTGTATAAAAATATGTTATTTATTATTTTGGAGATCCAATAAATAATTTATTGCTTATTTGTTATGCAACATATGTGTAATTGATATATCAATTGTAGAAGGAAAAGGGCAACAAAAAAAAAATCAAAATCCAACAAGTCAAATCCTTGATAAAATCTTGCTCACAAAATCATAGGTACAATGATTTTATTGGTGCTTTTAATTACAGTGTGGCGGGTTTACTATCGATGCAGCCAATAAAATATTGCCAATGCATTTTGTGAGCAAGATTTTGTGACTTTATTTTGTGCCCATAGCATCGCTCCAGGTAGTTAATGTGTTTTTTCTTGTAATTTTGTAAAATTGGATTTGATATTTATTTTGTACTTGACATGTGTTTTATATTAGGAAAAACCCCGTGCTACGCACGGAAATTTGTTTACAATTTGTCGTTTATTTAGTTAGTCAAATGGAATATATTTTATTATGATTAAAGAAAAATAATTTAAATTATCTCAAAAATACAACTAAAAAAGAAGACATGTAAATAATCAATTACATTGTAATTTTCTTTTTATTTCAGAGGGATAAATTAAAGAGTAAATCATTTTCTAACTTTGGATTTAAAATCAAGATTAATGTTTTTTATGACTTTTCCTTTGTTTGGAGGATTAGAGTTGCATAAACATAAAGTTTTTAATTTATTAGTTAAACAAAATAAATTGTTTGAATACTTTTCATTTGTTTTAAGCAACAAATCAAAAATTTATTTCTTTTGACTTTACATTTCAAATTATGACTTTTCATTTCTTATACCGGAGAAATTAAAGTCACTTTATCATAATTATTTTTAATATATTAAATTTTTTTGAGACTTTTCATATTTTAGTAACCGTTGCACTTAAATGAATGCATATAATGATATATGAAAAAAAAATCTTAGGTACAAAATCATTTGAATGTAAAATTTTACAAAATCATTCATTTTAGTATAAACATGACATTCAATTTGGAATGAAGAGAGTAACTATTATGATTTACTAATATTATTAATAGTAATAGTTAATTTCTTTAAAAATTAATTATTAACTTATATAATAACTATTATAATTATCTAATACTGTTGATTGTAAAAGTTAATATATATAGTAACTATTGTAATTAACTATTATTGTCAATAGTAAAAGTTAACCTATATAGTAACTATTATGGTTAACTAATACTCATTCCTAGACCCACATTTTAGATTCGACTTCCATTTCTCTCTTATTAGATTATTCTAGAATTTGAATTCGAATCCGAGTCCCACAGGCGTTGAATCCACTTTTATTCTTTCTCTTTCCTCCCTTTTTCTAAAAATTAGAAAAAAGAGAAAATAGAAATAGAGGGGGAAGACTGATTAGTAAGAGATATTTCATTATATCTCTAATGTTCTTTATTAGTTTCCACGTCAATTAGTAGAATGAAAAAAAGGGGAATGTCAATGCATCCGGGAAAAAACGATTATTCTCTATCAACAGACCTGCTAAAGACCCGAACCATAGAGTACTTAGTACCGGTGCCACGGAAAGATATGTTTTTAGATATCGTATTGAAAAACCCCCCTTCGTTACATAATAATACATATATATGATCAAATGCGTATGGAGTTAAGAACCACTTAGAATTGTACTATAATAGTACACGAAATCCCTAATTCAAAGTTAAATGTACAATAAGGAAATCTTTTTCTTAAAACATAACATAAAAACGTCATTTTCTTCGCGAGCATTTCCTCAAAATACTCATTGAATTTTTGAACGGGTTCCGTTGCCTCTTTCATCTGGATAGAAGTATATTATGAATATTCTATTTGAATATATATTCTATCTTAAATCAGACTAAAAAGACGAAATAGATAAAGAAATTGTATATATAGAATCGAGAGAAGAAAAAATGCTCTGGAAAACAAGACAGGAATTCTCTACAATGACATTGTAGGCTAATTGGAGGGATGTAGCGCAGCTTGGTAGCGCGTTTGTTTTGGGTACAAAATGTCACAGGTTGTCATCCCTAAGAATCCAATCATTTGTTTCCAGTCTTGTCTTTTTGGCTAAGAAAGCGCTCTTAGTTCAGTTTGGTAGAACGTGGGTCTCCAAAACCCGATGTCGTAGGTTCACCTCCTACAGAGCGCGATTCCGTTCTTCTTAGCTTTGAAAAGTTTCATTAATTTGAACAGACATATCAATTTGACCTCCCGGAGATTCAAGAAAGGAGGAGGTGAATCAAAAAACGCGATGTTAATGAATCAAAGGTCCAACTGATCGCCGCGCCTGTATTGTAAATATGCAGTTACAAATAATCCAGCCAAAGTAATAGGAAATAGGCCTAGGGATGGCAACGGGTCGGGTTCGGGCGGGTTTCATCAAAACCGAACCCGAACCGAAGATAAAGAAACCCGAACCCGACCCGAAGCATACAAAATTATAAAAATTCTAGCTCATATTTGATTGGGCCCAATCTATATACAATCTTAAAATTTTAATTAGTAATAAAAATTAGATTAAAATCATCAAACCTCACTAAAACACAACTATAAAAGTAAATTGAACAACATATGATATGATTAACTAACATAATATCTTGATTTTGTACATGAGGGTGCGAGTTGGGTCGGATCACGGCGGGTCAATATCAAAACCCGAACCCGACCCTAACCCGCTCGGGTCATGAAAATTCCAACCCGAACCCTACTTTTTCGGGACGGATCGCCTTCGGGTTCGGATCGGGTTCGGTCAAATTGCCATCCCTAATTAGGCCTAACACGATTCCAAATAGAAAAACTTCAATCATTTGAATTTGTTTGAAAGGAGAAAAAAGAGGTAATATCTATACTTAAATAGTAATCTGAATTACCATCAATCTCAATGACTAAGAACTGGCAATTGATAGGGTAGGTAATTATAGAGTCCATAGAATTTAGTAGAAAGATTTCTTTTTATGAGTTTTGGGCAGTTCAAATATGAATTTCAAATAAGGTGTATTTTGCTCAGCCGGATATATAAAGCTGAGGTTATAGTTAAAGCCGCTGGTAGAAACCCGAAATAACTAGTTATCGTAGGCATGAAGGAGCTAACTGAAATAGGGTCTTTTTGACATATGTTTATAAAAAAGCACTTACCTAAGTTTCCATTTTTGCAAACTAAAAAGAGGAGATAAACAAAAGTACCAATTGAAAGTTTTGAATTCATCTATGAGTATAGAAAATACTCAACAAGATAAAGTAAGAAGCAGATAAAAAGAAATTGGTTCATCATCTACGACATCTACCCATCCTGAGCTTGCAATCAACGGATTGATTGAGCAACTCGTGACTAAATTATCAACTCAACTTATAAACGAATAATCAGAATTCACTTGTATAAATTCATGCAAAATGGAAACTCTTTTTGAATCATTAAGGAAGAAAGTTTGAAAAGGATTTCTATTTTGATCATTTATTTGATTTTTCAATTCTATCCAATCTATTTTCGAAAGAGTAATCTTATCAAACTTTGCCTTTCATTTTCACTCCTTCCATGTTTGTTAGATTTCGTAATAGGTTTCTTCACATACTATTTTGAATTTAGGTTTCTTCACATACTATTTTGAATTAATGAGAAGAAAAAGTTCTCACACAATCACTCGAAAAATCAAATCGTTATTTTGATTCAACTCGATTCTAAGATTAGTCATTTTTATTCTCTTTTACTTTATAGGTTCTATATTGTTTCTGTCCCTAGTATAAAGCCTCATCTTTGTAGTTAGGTCAAGAAAGAACGCGCGTATTTCAATCAAATCCAATTTAATACTCTTACTTGTTACTGGCCGAATAACTAATATCTTAAAATGAAAAAGGGATTCCGCCCAAAAACGCTTCTACCCCTAAGAAAAGATTTATAGATGTCTTAACTTGTGGAAAGATGATAATCTCTTTCATGCATTATTAGAAACCAACTTATCAGATTCAAATTTTACCAGATCCTCAGTTTCTAGTTAAAAACCCATAATGGAAGGAAATAGACTGTTTTGACGAATTTTCGATTGGATGGGATTTTCCATCGACAAACAACAAGCAAAGGAAGAAAGAAATTAGTTAGAAATTCCTTCCAAGAAGGATTCAAAACGCGTTGCTGTGTCAGAAGAAGGATAGATATACTGATTCGGTAGACCCTAAAGACGCCCTAGGTACAATTGACGATCTCACAAAGATTCAATTTAGGTAAATTTTCATTTACTGATCTGATCTTTTACGGAATCGATACCTTTTGACTGTACAAGAATATGTGGAGATCGGCATGTCTGGAAGCACATGAGAACGTTCTTTTGCTGATATTATTACCAGTATTCACTACTGGGTCATTCATAGCATTACTATACCTTCCCTATTCATTGCAAGTTGGTTATTCGTCGGCACTGGTTTAGCTTACGATGTGTTTGGAAGCCTACGGCTAAACGAGTATTTCATAGAAAACCGACAAGGAATTCCAGTAATCACCGGCCGTTTTGATCCTTTGGAACAACTCGATGAATTTAGTAGATCTTTTTAGGAGGCCCCAATGACCATAGATCGAACCTATCCAATTTTTACAGTGCGATGGTTGACTGTTCATGGCCTAGCTGTACCTACCGTTTCTTTTTTGGGGGTCAATCTCAGCAATGCAGTTCATCCAACGATAAACCTAATCTGAATTATAGAGCTACGACACAATCAAACCCGAACGAACAAAATGTTGAATTGAATTGTACCAGCCTCTACTGGTGGTTATTACTCATTTTTGTACTTGCTGTTTTATTTTCCAATTATTTCTTCAATTAAGAAAACAAAATAAAAATCTAATAATCATTCTAGGTATTCTCTCTCTTATCCTACTCGGAAGGATCGTATCTCATACTTATCTTATCCATGACTGTTTAGGTCTCTAGCATGACCACTTTATGAAATGAGGAGGGAAGTGGGGTAAATGGCCAAGACTACTGGAAGGATTCCTCTTTGGATAGTAGGTACTGTAACTGGTATTCTTGTGATCGGTTTACTAGGTATTTTCTTTTATGGTTCATATTCCTGATTGGGTTCATCCCTGTAGTAATCGTATGAATTAAGTTGTCGACATGAAAGCGTAAGAACTCAATGGGCCTGAAATCATAAGGGAATCCCATTGAGTTCTTACGAATTCGAATAGTTTGTTCGTCTAAATGACCTAATCGTTTCCGGCTCTTTGAAAATCATTCTATTTTTTCTGATGATGGTTTTGAAAAATGAATTTCATTGATTGATTTAGAAGACCTGCGGCTCAAGAGTATCTCTTAATACTTTAAAGAAAGTGAGAATCAAAAAAGAGATAAAGAATCAAAAAGAAAGTTCGAATAAAGACGGAATCACTCGATTCCCGGGAGAACTTTCTATATATTTTTATGAATTCTCTATTTTATATTTCGAATAACGAGATGAATTGGATAAATAAATATCCAGATCTTTCCTTTCGATTCTCTATATAGAAAAAGAAAGGATCCTTTTTAGTCCATAGGTCGAAGATGCTATAACGTAATAAACTGATCACTTTTGGCAAAAGAGGAAGGCATTTGTTTTTTCAATATTCTTTGATTTGAAAAGGACATTAGCAATGATTATTTTCTCTTTCATTTAATGCATGTTGGTGTTCTAAAAGTCCCACCTATGGCACTTGAACATAACCATCAAAAAGACAAATCTTACTTCCTCGAAAGAGAAAAAGAATTCAGAAAAAAAGAAGAAAGAAAAAGAATTACGAAAAAAAAACAGAATTTCTAAAGAAAATAAATATAATTACATGACTTTGCAGAAAAAAAGACGAAGTTAGAAAGAAAAAAAAAAAAGAAATAATAGAAATACAAAAAGACAAATCTTACTTCGTAAAAAAATCAAAAGAATTTCTAGAAAGAGAAAAAGAATTCAGAGATAAAAAAATAATTCATAGACGACCAAGAAAAGGGAAAAACAGAAAAAGAATTTATTAAAGCATAAAAATAATTCATAGGCGAAGACGGAAAAGGAAAAAGAAGGTGACGAAGATGAAAAAAATCGAAGAAAATAAATAGAAAAATCGAATAAATAAACTAAATAGAGATGAAATAAATTAAATAGAGATAAAGCCAACTATCGGACTCGAACCGATGACCAAATGCGATGCTCTAACCTATGAGCTAAGCAGGCTTAGATAAGAGAAATTCACCATGCCTATGAATTCAATAAACTATCAGAATCTTTGCTTGCTATTAACTATATAATACTATTTCAATTGAATTGAATTCTTCGCTATTCATAATAAATAATAAATATGAATCTAAAAAAGAACACAATATAGAATTTCAAATACATGGTAAATCTTCTAGAATATAACAATTAATCTAGGGGTATATAAGTTAGATTGATTTATCCCAATAATATATACATTATATCTTTTTGAATATGAAATTCATAAATATTCAAAAAAATTATTTTTTTTTTTCATTTTTGAATTTAACTGACATTTGACATTCTTTTTATTGGACTTCTCTATTGGATTCCATATACTCTAGATTTCTAATTCTAATTTTTGAATGGACTGATTTGTTATAACTACTGAGACATTCCTCCGCTTTCATTCGTAAAGGTGGAAGTTAGGACGAAAAAATCTACCGTTTAAGTATTTGAAATTGAATAGAAAAGTGATCGGACGAGATAGAAATCTATATCGGGCTGTATCCGCTTATATTGAATTGAAGATAGATAAATGATAAAATCGTTTTTGATTGGACCAAACAGAATCTTCCTAGAGAATAGGAAAGAAGATAGACACAAAATAAAAGCTGAGAAAACACTTTTTTGAGATCGAAATAGGTATCTAATGAATGCAATGGTTTGAGTATAAATGAAAGAAAAGGGGAAAGGACATCACAGTGCGATCCTAATCCCCAAAAGGGGATATGGCAAAATTGGTAGACGCTACGGACTTAATTGGATTGAGCCTTGGTATGGAAACTTACTAAGTGATAACTTTCAAATTCAGAGAAACCCTGGAATGAATAAAAATGGGCAATCCTGAGCCAAATCCGGTTTTCTGCCAATAACAAAAGGTTCAGAAAACGAAAATCAAAAAGGATAGGTGCAGAGACTCAATGGAAGCTGTTCTAACGAATGGAGTTGATTGTGTTGCATTGATAGAGAAATCCTTTTATCGAAACTTCCGAATGTTTGAAAGATAAGCCTATAGAATATATATAGGTAAGGGATGCGTACTGAAATCCTATGAAATATCAAAAGATTAATGAGACCTCGAATCTGTATTTTTTCTATGTGTTAGAGTAAATGACTTTGAATAAGTCAAATTTAAGAAGAAAAAGGAAAGTAATTAAATCCTTTTTGGGATTTAATTAAGGACTCCTTCTGTCTTCTGGTTTAGGTCTCTAGCCTATAAATACTAGCCATAAACTAGTATTTTTCGGTGCGTGATTCAATTGACATGGAGAGAGAGATCAATGATTCTAGATCTAGGGATTTGCATAGCTAGGAACTTTGTGATCATTGTTCATGCAAACATAAATTAGTGTGATTATCCTCATGTAATTGTTTCTCCACCATAATAATATCTGTTTCCCTTTGCCCGTGGAGGTAGCCAATAGAGATTGGTGAACCACGTATATTCTGTGTTGATTTGCGTTCATTATTATTTGCTATCTCTTGGGTCTGATTTACTAACAAGTGGTATCAGAGCTTGGTTGAAAAGGAGAATTAGCATCGACGGAAGAGATCCAAGATCGAAGAAAAACAAGGTAGCAGTTTCTGGTCCGTTTTTATCCGGCGCAACGGTTAAGAAAAAGGCGTAGCGCATTCGTTCACCATTCGATCGTGCTGGTTTTCGGTGAGTAGCTTCATGACTCATAGATCTTCGATCTGAATGGTGGAGATTGGATTTTGATGTCCGTAGCATCCGAAATTGTATCCGGACAGAAGCTGCTGGTGTTTTGTCTTCGATTGTATGCGTTTGGAGTTTCTTGTTGCGATTTCTCTTATTGGCACCAGAGCCGGGTTAGGTGAGAAAGATCAGGGCATTCCGCTGCGGTAGAAAGAGATGGATTCTAAGATGGACAAGAAAATTAACAAGTCTGACGCAAAGAACAGGTTTATTATCTGATGGAAGATTATGCATCGGGCGTGCAGATCGAGGGTAGAAAAAGTGTAGATCGCGTGCAGAAAATGTTCAGTTCGCGTGCAGTCTTGGTGCGGGTCGCGTGCAGTTTTAGTACAGTTCGCGTGCAGTCTTGGTACGGGTCACGTGCGGTTTTGGTGCAGATCGCGTGCAGTTTTTTTTCCGTGCAATCTGCGAGCAGTGTCCGTGCAGAAATCTGTGCTAGAAATAGCAAATCTGGTAGATCTAAATCTGAAAGTTCGTCTGGTGTTCGGTGGTGATCCAAGAATGCATCTAGAACATTTCGGTGTCTAGTATCTACATCTGAAGACGGAGATTTGAAGCTAGGATTCTGTGATCATAAGTAGCTGTCTGGTATAATCTGAAGATCTAACATCTGTTGTAGTCTATTCTAGTGATCTAGAAGTAGATAAAAAATCTGTGTTGCCCGAGGCAATAATCTGGTTAGATTTTAGAGTTGTACATCTGACTCCGCGTCTGAAGAGTTCTGAGTCGGCTGCAACAATGGCGAGCAGTGACAATCTGAATGAGGATAGAAATTACGCCCTGGTGACCGAAGAAGAAGCGTGCAAGGAAGTTGCATGGGTTCTAGATTCGGGAGTTTTTTATCGCATGTGTTCGCGCAAGGAGCAGTTTACAACGTACAAGCAGAAGGATGGAGACCGTATTTATATGTCTAATGGATCTATCTGCGAGGTAGTTGGCATGGGCTCCGTAAGGGTGGGAACTTCTGGTGATAAATTTCTCACATTGAACAAGGTGAGACACATTCCATAAGTAGCAAAGAATCTGGTATCACTTAGTCGGTTGGACAAGAAGGGATACAGTTTCAAAGGTGAAGGTGGAGTTCTGGATGTCTACAAAGGTTCGGATGTGATTCTGAAGAACGGAAGAAAAAATTCCTTGTTTATCCTCCAAGGTTCTGAGATTGGTGAGGGTGTTGGCGAGCAGGTGGAGCATCGTTTTACTCTAGGCCGGAGTGAACTGGGCAAGCCACGGCTACAAGATCAACACATACCAATTGTGTCAGTCATGGTTGGCAAGATCCAATGTCGATTGGATGGGCCACGTCTGAATGACTGTTAATTGCCCGTTGGGGTGATTCTGGGTGTCCGTAGGATACATTGCATGCAGAAAATCTGATTGTCCAGAGGACAAGGTTGTTTGCCTGTGAGGCAAATTCTGAGTGTCTTGAAGATACATGGCGCGCGCGGAAAATCTGGTTGTCCGGAGGACAAATCTAGTGTCTTTGACGAAAGACAGACTGAGGCAAAGGTTGAAAAATCTGGTACGAGGGATGTGGCTCAAGGTGGAGTCTATGTCGGAAGCTCGTGCATCTGAATTATTAGGGGAGATTCAAAGTCAAGGTGGAGATTGTTAGAGTAAATGACTTTGAATAAGTCAAATTTAAGAAGAAAAAGGAAAGTAATTAAATCCTTTTTGGGATTTAATTAAGGACTCCTTCTGTCTTCTGGTTTAGGTCTCTAGCCTATAAATACTAGCCATAAACTAGTATTTTTCGGTGCGTGATTCAATTGACATGGAGAGAGAGATCAATGATTCTAGATCTAGGGATTTGCATAGCTAGGAACTTTGTGATCAAAGTTCATGTAAACATAGATTAGTGTGATTATCCTCATGTAATTGTTTCTCCGCAATAATAATATCTGTTTCCCTTTGCCCGTGGAGGTAGCTAATAGAGATTGGTGAACCACGTATATTCTGTGTTGATTTGCGTTCATTATTATTTGCTATCTCTTGGGTCTGATTTACTAACACTATGAAAACAGGAAGAATTGTTGTGTAATATATTCTCTATTCAAGAAAGAATAAACAAATCATTCACTCCTCAGTCTGAGAGATCTTTTGAAGAATTGATTAATCGGACAAGAATAAAGATAGAGTCCCATTCTACATGTCAATACCGACAACGATGAAATTTATAGTAATAGGAAAATCCGTCGATTTTAAAAATCGTGAGGGTTCAAGTCCCTCTATCCCCAAAAAGCCTGCCTAACTCTTTTGCTTTAGATTTCTCCTTTTTCCTTAGCGGTTTCAAATTACTTATCTTTGCCATTCACCTGACTCTTTTAGAAACTGATCTGAGCGGAAAGCTTTTTCTCTTATCACAAGATATATGATATATCTCATACATGTACAAATGAACAGAGAAAGGAATCCCGATCATGAATGATTCACGATCGATATTCTTATTCATACGGAAACTTAACAAGTTGTCCTTTTCCTGATCCAAAAAATTTTAGACCTGGATGAGAATTTGTAATACCCTTTAAATTGACATAGACTTAAGTTCTCTCCTAAAATGAGGATAGAACATCGGAAATAGTGAGGATAGCTCAGCTGGTAGAGCAGAGGACTGAAAATCCTCGTGTCACCAGTTCAAATCTGGTTCCTATTTTCTATTCTTTTTCTAGATGGGTAAAGAGTTTATTAGACAACGTCTCTAAAAAAGTCGATTCTATTTTCTATTCTTTTTTCTTCTTTTGATCCTCTCCGTCAAAAAGAATGTTATTAATTATACCTATTCGAAGGGTTATATTAGTTGGTTGAAAGACTCAAAAGTCTGACGGAGTTGAAGGCTACGAATAGACAAGATTCAGTCCGGATATCGATATAAAAAATTGACTCCTATATCCTTTCATTCCTTTGGATTTTTTTTGGAGATTCTCTTTTTGTTTGCTCCCCCATTCCATGACTTTCCTAGAGCCCGGCTAAGTGATGTGCGCAATACAAAGTTCATGATGTAGAACTCATGTGGTTCATCCTATGGGCTTGGATCATCCGAACTAAGTATCTTTCCAATTTGAGAATCCCAATGAATCCCTATTTGTATTGTCTTTTTTCTTAGACTCTCCATAATCCAAATGAGACCTCAATTCCTATGTTTAATATCTACGAGAGCCTTAAATCTATAGAATTAAGTGAAGATTCGTTTTTTATCATTCAATGAGCATCTTGTGCTTCATAAAAATTGGTGGCAATATAATCTTTACGCAAAGGCCATCCTAACCAACTGTCAAGCATTAAAATACGTTTCAAACGTGGATGATTATCATAAGAGATTCCCAACATATCATAAGATTCCCGTTCTTGAAAATCCACACTTTTCCAAATGCAGAAAACAGACGGAATTCTAGGATCCCTCCTCATGGCAAATACTTTTATGTATACCTCTTCTGGTTGATCCGCGCCATACTTTATTCTCGTCAGATGATACACACTAGCTAACAATCCGCCTGGTGCTACATCATAGGCATATTGGGAGCGTAGATAATTGTAAACGTATACATATAAAATGACAGCAATCGAATGCCAATCCTCGGATTTGATTTGAAAAGTCTCTACTCCTTGGTAATCAAAGCCCAAAGATCTATGAATTAGCCCATGCTTAACTATCCAAGTAGACAAATAACCCTGCATCTTTTTTCTCTCTCCTGCATTTTTTTATAAGTATCCTACATTTACGATGAAATTTCGGAAGATTGAGCCATGCCTTTTATTCGATTTGATTTTGTACAAAAGAATCTTGTCTAATTCACCATTCCAATGCCCCCTTTCGCCATGCATAAACCAAACCAACAATTAAAATAAACACGAAAATAAAAGCTTCTATAAATACAGATAGACCCAATACATCGAAACTCATTGACCATGGATAAAGAAAAACCGATTCAACATCAAAAACTAGAGCAAACATATAATAGCGAATTCCAAATTGTAACAAAGCGTCGCCTATTGGTTCTATACCCGATTCATAACTAGAAACTTTCTCCGGTCCTTTGCTAATGGGGGCTAATACTCCCGAAAGAAAAAAAATGCCAAAATAGGAATAAGACTGGATATTATTAGAAATGCCCAAAAAATATCATATTCATAAAGCAGAAGCATAGACAGACTCCTATAACATGGAAAATATACCGGATTCGCTGATTCGACTTGAAATCCATAACTATTTCGTTAGAGCAAGAATTGAGTTTGCCCGAAACGTCTAGTTTCCTTTGTTTCCTGTAGGGAATCATGTCTCTATTCAAGATTCATCAATGGAAATCGTATGTCCAGTCCACATATTTCTAATTTTTTAGTTATAATTAGTATAGCTAACTATTGCCCTGAGCCAAATTTGCTTCTTTTCATCGCAGTCTCACTTAAGGTTTTATCTACAGAAAGGAATTAGAAATCAAATTCTCATTTTTTCGATTCAAATTTAGAATAATCTAATAAAGATCAAATTATTATTTTATTGAATGTCATTACTGAACTTTTAGTCACTAACTTTAGGTAATTTTGCAATATTACAACCTAGTCCAAGGGTTATTAAAAGGACACTCATGCCCTTACTAAATGATGAAAAATTACATGAATGCCACTCCCTCCATTATTTCACTTTCTCTCTCCAACCACCATGACCATCTTTGGCCACCCATCCCAACCTTCACAGGCGACCACCTCCGGCAGCTATTTTTTCGGTGACTATTTTTCTGACGGCCGCCTCCGACAACTATTTTCCGACGACCACCTCCGGCAACTTTTTTTTTTTTGCCATTCTCCGGCGACCACCTCCGTCGACTATTTTGCCGACGACCTCCTCCGCCGACCTTTACGTCCACCATTTTCCAGCGACAACCTCCGGCGACCACCATCTCCGGTGATCAAACAACTGAGAACTTATCAGTAAGTTCTCAGTGTCAACTAAATAACTCCAGCGACCAAACAACTGTGAACTAACCAGTAAGTTCTCAGTTGTCAACTACTACTAAGAACACGATAGACTCTGGCAACCAAACAACTGTAAACTAATGAGTAAGTTCACAATTGTCAACTAAACTACTAAGAACACGATCGACTCCGGCAACCACCAACTCCTGCGGCCAAACAACTGTGAACTTATCAGTAAGTTCACAGTTGTCTACTAAACTACTAAGAACACGATAGACTCCGGTGACCAAACAACTTGAACTAATCAGTAAGTTCACAGTTATCAACTAAAACTACTAATGAGAACACTATCAACTCCAGCGACCAAACAACTGTGAACTTATCAGTAAGTTCACAGTTGTCAACTAAAATAATATCAAACACACACAATCTCCATGGATATCAAACAATAATATCATTAAGTTCATATTTACCTCAAGAACAAGTTCACACTTCACAGTTGTTTTAAGAACAAAAGTTTCAAGAACAAGTTTACAGTTATTCTAAGAAAACAAATGTGAATTTAACAACCCAAATAATAAAATTCATTATAAAGAACAAATTACAAATGTTTCAAGAAAAAAATTCACAATTGTTCTCAGAACAACTTCAAAAAACAAATTCACAATTATTCGAATAACAACTTGTAAGTACCCCAATCTGAAACCGACATATCTTAGAGGTAGCCTTAGCACCGTTTCATGGATAAGCTAATAGGCCAGGACCTCCCTAGGATAAAATATAAATTCCAGGACTACTCTGGTATAAAATTGGAAAAATCCAGAAGCTCGCCAGGCTGAGCCGTACGGATGCTTTGGGGACTAGAGGGTCCTAGCCGTACGGCTGGTTTAGGCACCCTCAGTCCCTATAAATATAACCCCTTGCTGATCATTTTAAGGGGGGGGGGAAATACACATTAGAGAGGTCACTCTGCTGGAATTGCCACAGAGCAAGAGTGAGAGTGATCACAAACCAAAAAAGGAGAGAAGAAAGGAATATTGGCCTTAACCATCATAGGTAAAGCCACCTCCCCCTCCTTTATCTTCATCTTACTCCTATTTTCTTTCTTATATCTTGGTTACACATGTATTTATTCTCCATTCATGCAAAGACTTGTCCATTTCAAGCACCTTTTGTTTCTTGCAAGACTTGTCCATTATCAAGCACTATATATCTATCTATTACATTACTATCTTGTCCAAGCTATGAGAAGTTCAAAGGTGCCCTCCATACCTTGTATGGAAGAGGTTCTAAACCTAGACACTCATAGACTTGTTAATTGTCATTTACATTCCTTATTCATTTAAATGTTATGCTTGTTTGGCCATGATAATCATGAGGGTGATCAAACCTTAGTGTTCATCATTTTCCTCTTTGGTTTAGCCTCAAAATCCCACTTTTGGGTCATAAATATTCAATCTTTATGTGTTATTTTGACTCTTGGAAGGATTTTAAGTCATAAAATGTCATCTTGGTGATAAAGTTCCAATCTTTATTCACCAAATGACCAACTTTGGTCCAAAGGGGACATTCATCAACTTTCTTGATTTTCTCCTATGATTGCTCATGATCACACCCAAATACTTGTTTTGGGGGACCTAGTGATGATCATTTAGCATAGGAATGATGTTATAAAACTTGTAAAATGATTTCTTGCAAACTGGGATCACAAACAGTTTGTCCAGCTTCAGACAGAATACCCTGTTTCTGTTCTGAACTGGACTGTTCTTGAGCAAACTGTAAAACCCCAGAATTACCTCCTCCATCCGTACGGCTACTTTAGGTAGGAGGGCAAAATTGTCTATTTTTCCCTCTGACCTTTGTCTTATCACTCAAGGACCCTTTTTCAGCCAAGTTTCTCAAATAAAATCAACGACAGAATTTTTCCGTTAAATACACACACACACATATGCACATTTTAACTAACTTAGGGAGACTCGGCTTTTTCCGAGATAACTTGAGAGGACGTAAAAACTCCTCCCAAGTTGTAACCTGACCTCCGAACCTTTGAACTCAAACCTTTGTCATTTTGTTGGGTTTAAAATTAACAAAATGTGGCGACTCCGTTAAATTTGACCGGTTCCCGTGTTTGGCATTTTGTCCTCGTGCGAACTTCTCTTGTTTCGCCCCGAGGGCGGGATCCTTACAGTGGCGACTCCGCTGGGGATTAGAGTGCTTTCGAACTTATTTCTAGAAGGTTCGGGGGCATTCTTGTGTGGGTTAAACTCCCGTTCCCGTTAGTTGACTTCTTGCATATTTGTGTGTGTTTGCTGTTTCTGTTTGAACTGTTTTGAGTACATACATTCTGGAAACACAATAAACTGGGGCTTGATGATCAGAAGTTGGAGAAACTGAGAAAAATCTTCACCCTCTTGCTTTAGCCGTACGGCTACTTTGGGTAGGGACCAGAATGTTGCCAATTAACAGTTTGGTGCAGGGCTGCAACATTCTGGGTGCCCCCTCTGCTTCTGCTTGTCCAGGTTCCAAATTTACAGTCTTACTTGTGCACATTACCTTCATTCTTTTGGCCAAAACTTGGTTTTAAAAGGTAATAAAACTTGGTTATGCATGATCTTTTATCAATAAAATGGTTTTAAAACCTCGTCGTGCATAACCCCTTTTTGTAAGGGTTTTCTTGAGTCTCCTCGTTGTGCACAAATTGCTTTGTATAAAAGGGTTTCAATGTAAAATATTTCTTTTGCAAAAGTTTGATTAAAAATTCTTTGTTGTGCACAACTTGGTACATGTACAAGTTTTGGTCTTTGTTTGCTTATATTCTTTGATTTGTTGTGTATAGATTGCTCAATTCATGCTTGTTCATACTTGTTCATATCTTGCTTATGCCATGCTCATGATATCGAAAAACAAATTGAAAATCTCTCTTTTTACTCAAAAAAGGAGCATAGAATGACTTCACACCACGCGCACTTGACCGTGCACGTTCCAAATACCCTTTAAACCCGGGGTGGATGCCACGATGCATCTCGTTGGGCGCTCTTGTTCCCTTCGATGCGCGCACGGGTCCATCCCACCTTCCCTTCCGAACCGAGTCAACCACACTTGTCCGTGACACACAAATACCGTGACTATGGTTGGTTTTTGGTCTAGATCACGTTACCACGTCCTTGATACGTGCTCAAAGATAATTGTGGCCAAAATAATGCCCGAGTTGTGACTCCTTGATGAAATACAAGCGTGGCCTAACCAGCCTCCAACTCGTGTGTTAGTGACGACCGCAATTAGCAAGGGCCATGTACTAAGGATAGGGTGACACCGTGTCGTTAAGCCCTAATGAACGAGTTATTTTAATCATCCTTAAGCCCATGGTCAAGGATCGAGACGCCTCATTCAAAATGAGGTCATGACGGAATGTCGGCGCAGCCTTCGGTGTAGCCTTCGGGGAAAAGTCTTGATTCCGACTGGGGCTTAACCATGATTAGGATGACCCGCATATTGGGAACCTTACGATGCACTAGACCCTAGGTTCGTTTCTTTTGGTCGGTGGAAGCCGCGTGCCCTATAGGACCCTCGCCCGGGATAGTCCGTCCATGGGAGCGTGCAATACAGGTGAAAAACGAGGGGTCTATAGGCGTAGCGACGGCCTCCACTGATCCAGGATTTGGAATAGTTGCGAAAAAGAAGAGGAATCTTTTCCAACCATTTAGGATCAAGTCAAGAAAACTTTTTTAAGTAAACTTGAATGAAATAAGTAATTGCTCATTGCATGAATTTGCTCCGTTTGTACTTCTTGTCAGTGACACATTAATCACTCCGTTAAATTTTGTCAAGTCTTTGGATGGATCCCCGTTATCCTCCAAGACCTCCGTCAAAGTTTGGATGGATCCCCGCTATCCTCCAAGACCTCCATTAAATTTTCTCAAGTCTTTGGATGGATCCCCATTATCCTCCAATACCTCCGTCAAATTTTGTTAAGTCTTTGGATGGATCCTCGTTATCCTCCAAGGCCCCCGTTATGATCCCCGTTAAAACCCTAGGCCGTTGCCTCCTAGGTCCCCATTGTTGAGATTCCTGTTAAAACCCTAGGCCGTTGCCTCCTAGGTCCCCATTGTTGAGATTCCTGTTAAAACCCTAGGCCGTTGCCTCCTAGGTCCCCATTGTTGAGATTTCCGTTAAAACCCTAGGCCGTTGCCTCCTAGGTCCCCATTGTTGAGATTCCTGTTAAAACCCTAGGTCGTTGCCTCCTAGGTCCCCATTGTTGAGATTCCTGTTAAAACCCTAGGACGTTGCCTCCTAGGTCCCCCTTTGTTGAGATGTCCGTTAAAACCCTAGGCCGTTGCCTCCTAGGTCCCCATTGTTGACATTTCCGTTAAAACCCTAGGCCGTTGCCTCCTAGGTCCCCATTGTTGAGATTTCCGTTAAAACCCTAGGCCGTTGCCTCCTAGGTCCCCATTGTTGAGATTCCTGTTAAAACCCTAGGCCGTTGTCTCCTAGGTCCCTGTTGCTGAAACCCTAGGCCGTTGTCTCCTAGGTCCCCTCGTGAAGCCTTTGGAAGACCTCCGAGACACCCGTCGATCTTCGGATGGATCCCAGAATTCCCGTGAAGTCCCTAGGCATAGTTTCCTAGGAAGTCGGTTTTAGTCCTTGGATGGATGGATCCCCGTTATCCTCCGACAAGTCAGTCATGTTTGTTTTAGAATTCTAAATTCGTTCGAACTACGGTGACCTGAGCCTCTCATCACGTGGGACCCCCTCCCTCGTGGTAAGGGGAACGTAGGCAACTTCGGCCCGGTCAATCCTAAAAAAAAATAAAAAAAATGTGTGTGTGAGTCTTCCACCCAAAGCAAAAGTATGTTTTTTCCAAGAAGAAAATGGAGATCCAATTTTCTTAAAATAAAAGATCAAGTTTTCCTAAAAGGCTAATCCGCTAATGAAGCGTCTCTCTTGAACCATGGTTATAATTTCACCTTGAGATTTAAAATGCTAAAGTCCTTTGCGGTTTTGCCCGTCTGAAACATAGACCAAGGAGCCCACATCCGAATTGGCGCCCATGTGAACAAGGAGGTCAACACAAACTGGATCATCGTCCACGAGAGAGGGCCAAAGCTCCAAAATCCCAAAGGATGCTACATCAAATGGAGATCCGTAACCTCGCTGAATGACATGCACAAGAACATGCACCTCGAAAGGAGGTCATCGAAAAGAAATGGCCAAAGATAGATCCGGCAATCACAACACCGAGCCAAGTGGAGACCTCGCGACATCTTTCCCGAGGACACGGAACCCGAGTTCCCCTTGGAAGACATGGAATATGCCGCCGACAACCCCTCCAACAGTCAAAGAAGGAAATGGACCACCGCACCTCATAGGAGCCCGTCCCTAAAAAAAACAAAAAAAAAAAAGGGTCTTCCAGCCTCGTAGAATCTAGACTTTCATCAAAAGTCCGTCTTGGACTGTGTCTTTTTATTTTTGCAAAGGTCCGTACTTGGACATGTATGTACAAAGTTATCTAAATAAAAGAGTCATTTTCCTTCTCTTCTCTCTAGACTTGAGACATTATTTGCAATATATGTTTACTCTTGAAATTGCCTTGCTTGTTATTATCAATTGATTGCTACGTCCCCAAAATGACGAATTGACTCCTAAGCATACTAGTCAATGACGACTCATTAAGGATGAATGGACCTAACACAAATGAAAAGCGCCAAATGCAAACAATTAATCTTGATATGAATAAGTGTTGTGATCAATTGGCATGAGGAAACCATCAATGGCAAATCTTCCCTCATACACTACCCCGATACACAACCCGATACACCTTTCCTATACAAATCCTTGATGCGCATCAAAGGCATCCCGAGACAATGAAAAGGCGAGGATGTTGTTGCTCAACCACCAAGATTCAACCACGATCGCGCGTGCGCAACCAAGCAAAGGACTTCCCAGATCTTCAAAAGTCAAAGTAAGAAGTGGCAGAATTCCACCAAGGGGCTTCAAATGAGCCAATGTCCAAGATAGCAAGTTGGGGCTAATGTTTCCCCTCTCTCTAAAAAAAATGATAAGAGAGAAAGAAATGGATAATGAAAAAAAAGGAAAGCAAATGAATATTGGCAAAGAGGAAGTTTACCTCAAAAACTCACCAAGTTCACTGCAAAAGTCCACCTCAAGGAACATCCCGAGGAGTTCACCACAAAGAAAAGCGATCTACATCAGCAAAGCAACAACATCCTTCGAAAGGACACTAACCCCAGCAAAAGAAGGCCCCACGGCCGAACTACGGCGACCTGAGCTCCTCAAAATAAGGGGAACGTAGGCAACCTTCGGGTCCGGTCACAGCATGAAATGAATCCATCAAACCTCGATCCTCCCAAAATGACCCGGTTCTCTTCCCTTGGTCCCATCAATGACCAATTTCCCAAATAATGACCAATCTCCCCATAAACACCTTTTGATCTTGCCATTGATCGAATCTTAATCTTAATTGATCACAACATTTATACATGTTAAGGCTAATTGCTTGTTATAATCTTGACTTAATAATAAACATGGTCCATTCCAGCAATCATTTGATGATATTAACTAGGGCAAGTTTCAAATGTCTCAACAAGTCTTTTTCTCTCTACATCTTAGGAAAGAGCTAAACACTTGTATTCTGTCGAGCAAGGGCTTCCTCCCATTCCATGATAATACATTGTTCACCAAAATAAAGGGACTCTCTCCCGCCTAAATAAAGGCCCTTGCATGTCTCCTCCAAAAAAAAAAAATACTTTAAAGTCCCCGTTCTACCGAGTCGGCTGGATCACTCATAAAAAGGGAAAAGAAAGAGACGCAGAAAAAGTAGCCCGCTAGGCTGAAAACCCGCAAGGGCGGCCTAGGCAAAAAAAAGGGTGCGTCATGAAAAAGGGGATGGGTTCCTAACCTCACTTCAAAGGTCAAAAGACGATATTGGGTCTACGCAAACATCAAAAGTCGGAGGACGACATTGGGGCTACCTCCACATCAACGACGATCACAAGGACATAGGGGCTACCCCGACACATACAATGACATTGGGGCTACGCCGCCACCAACACCGACTAAAACACGGGGCTATGCCCCCATCGACGACAGCAGCAACAAAGATGACATTGGGCCTATCCCCACGACAGCGACAAGCCAATATCCTACCACCGGTGACTTCTCAGCAAATGGACCAAATCCAAAGGACTTTATGCATAACCAACCTCATGGTTAAGTTAAAATAAAAAATTTGACTAAACATGTTTCGTTAAAAGATTTGCCTTCAAAAGTAAGCATTTTCAAATTTGGCCATTTGGCATCATTTATCAAAGACAATGTTTCAAGCAAAATACTTTTGATCTCCCCTCAAAATGATTTTTTCCAAAAGTCTTGGACCCTTTTTGTCCACAATGAGTCTTGAAGGTCACCCCTAGGCTCTTTCCCTGTATCAAGAAAATGTGTCAACCATCCCGCAGTGTAGGCTTGACCAAATCTTCGTCCCCAGAGTGACCCCTTTAGATTAAAACCTTGACTTAGAATAGTCGTTATAGGTTAGAGCCTTTGCCCCGGCAGTCCTTAGAGGGACGTAAGACCAGTTTTCCCGTCAATCTCCCCAAAGATGGAGTTGACCAAACCTTGACTCAGAATAGTCATTATAGGCTAGAGCCTTTATCCCGGTAGTCCTTAGTGGGACGTAAGACCAGTTTGCCTTTGTCAAACTCCCCAAAGGTGGAGTTGACTCGAATGTTTTATCCCGGCAGTCCTTGGTAGGACGTAAGACCAGTGTAGTCATTATAGGCTAGAGCCTTTGTCCCGGCAGTCCTTAGTGGGACGTAAGACCAGTTTGCCTTGTTAAACTCCCCAAAGGTGGAGTTGACTCGAATGTTTTGACCCGGCAGTCCGAGTGGACGTAAGACCCTCCTTTTAGTCAACCATCTCGTAGTCAGAGTTGACCAAAACCCCGATTTTGACCAAAAGATAGAATGATGAAAAAGTTGACAAACCCTTTAGGTCGACCAAATGAGAGTCAAGCCCCTGTAAGATAAAGCCTAGGTCCCTAGAGTGACCCCATGTGAGAAAAGATTTAGGTCCTTTGAGTGACCCCTTTTGAGACAAGTCTAGGTCCCTTGAGTGACCCCTTTTGAGACAAGTCTAGGTCCCTTGAGTGACCCCTTGTGAGATAAAGTTTAAATCCCCCGAGTGACCCTTACAAAGATAAAAATTAGGCCGTCCCCGACATAAGCCCAGTAGAACTCTTTGTCTAAGAATAGTCATTATCCTCGGCCGTCCTTCGTAAGTCCAACTATTTAGTCAACCCTCTCCAATAGAGCCAAGTTGACCATGTCCCGCCTCTGCCTCGCCTAGAGTCACGCTTCCTTGTCCATAACCCGGTAGGTCAACCCTCTCTAATAGAGCCAAGTTGACCCTATGTGAGTCAACCCTCTCCAATAGAGTCAAGTTGACCATATCCCGCCTCTGCCTCGCCTAGAGTCACGCTTCCTTGTCCCGTGTAAGTCAACCCTCTCCAATAGACCAAGTTGACCATGTCTCGTGTAAGTCAACCCTCTCCAATAGAGTCAAGTTGACCATGTCCCCAGCAAGTCAACCCTCTCCCATAGAGCCAAGTTGACCTTGTCTCGCCTCTGACCCCTAGAGTCATGCCTCCTTGCGGACCTTAGTAACCCCGCGTACCCCCGAACTACGTTAGGCTTGATTCCCCGCGAACGGGATACGTAGGAATCCTATACCACTAGGTCCAGCCATGCAACCAAAATTGGTTAGAGCCGTCGTCCCGTCAGATTGGGATGCTTATTTTTATCGACAACCCCGCTCTTTCGAAGCGACGTTGCCGAGGGGCTCTGTAAGTACCCCAATCTGAAACCGACCTATCTTAGAGGTAGCCTTAGCACCGTTTCAGGGATAAGCTAATAGGCCAGGACCTCTGTTAGGATTCATTGTTGGTTCACCCACCTTAATTTGATTGATCCATGCCACGTGTCTTTTTATGGACTCTAGGACCGCATGTAATGAAGTTCTACTTCAATTTTTAGATAAGTCCATTTCTAGTGTTTTTAGTTGTCTAGGATGAGTATAGTTCGGTTGTATCATTAGCGGTTTAGTGCTTCAAACCATCATCTTGAGACCGCCAGCATGGAGCCCTTCAGTTTTCATCAAACTGCAGTTTGCATGTTTGATGAAACCGCCCATCGAGATCATTCTTCAAACCGCCCCTATGCTTGGTGAAACCGCAGATCAGCTATTGAAGAATTAAAGAGATGTCATTTATTCCTTAGACAAACATTCCCTTTTTGACCATAAAAGGATGTTGTTATGTCATGTCAAAATAACTCTAAGTTAACTTGGAGTTTCTGCAAGGAATGTCGGTTTTTCTATCAGTTTGAATTGTTTACCGTTAGTCCTTTCTGCAGCAAAGGACAAATGTCAGGTAGTGGTGCAACAACTACCTAGGACTACAAGACAAAACCAAGGACGAAAATGACAGCTCAACCAATGGGATTTCGGCAGCACTGTACCCTTCAAATTTGATTCAAATCTTTACCCAACGGTCACAAGGGTGCTCTGCCTATAAATAGCCTCCATTATTCAATAATGAAGGTTGCTGAGCTTCAAGAGATTCATTCCCAAGCATTCAAGTTTGCTTTGAAGATTTAAACCCAGATATTCATATCTTCAAACCATCTCCATTGCAAACCCAGTTCTTCATCAAAGCTTCAAGCCTAACAACCATTCATACTTAGCCTTTACACCGAAAGAATTCTATTTGCTCAACCATCATTTAGATTCTTAGAGCATTTGATTTCTTTTCACACACACACCCGATTTATATGATCACATAGATTATATACTTCGAAAACACCGGTTGTTATTATAGCTTAGGTTAGACTTATTGTTTAGAGTTTAGATTCATCTTGTAAAACCTCCTCTAAATTAATACAAGTCTTATAGCTATTAGAAAATCCTAGACTAACCATCTAGGTAGAGGACGTAGTTCATTTAAGAACGAACCTCTTCAATTTGTGTGTTTGATCTTTATTTTCTGTCTTGATATTTATCTTTCTTGTTTGTGGTCTTGAACTCGTTTCCATTTACGAAATGACTTGAAAGATGAATTGTGTTTTCCTTTAAACTTTAAGTTTAACTATTCTGTTGCATCATAGTGTTTTCTCAACCCGAGTCAAACCTCCCAACTCTTTAACTGAAATATTTGGCTAAAACCGCAAACTCCGCTGTGCATTTTATCAGTTCGGTTCTTGTGCTTTGAATCGCAGTTGGCAAAACTGATAAGTACTCGGTTGATTTTAAGGGTATTTTCGAAAAAGTTTCGGACCGCTATTCACCCCCCCTCTAGCGGTTCTATACCCTTGTTGCCCTCTGGGACCAACAAGTGGTATCAGAGCATATCCACCAAACTTGTTTTTACAAGCTTAACCGATTGGGTGCTGATCCAATGGCAAACACAAACACCCATATGATGCAAACATCCAATTCGAATCACTTACCGATTCTGGATGAAGATAGTTTTATTTTTTGGAAAGATAGGATGATGAAACACATGATTTCATGTGATCGTAGACTATGGACCGCGGTTACTGATGGACCATATGTTCCTATGAAAGCTAATCCACGTGCAGGAACCGCAGGAGAAGAAGCTGAAGTTAAGAAATTAGAAAGTGAATGGACTGATGCAGACCGCATCAATGTGGATTTTGATGGAAGAGCTATGTCCATGCTAGTGTCAGCTATTGACCTGAGGACTCATTCTAAGGTGCTTCACTGCAAAACCGCAAAGGCTACCTGGGATGCTATAGTTGACTTTCTGGAAGGAGATTCAGATACCAAGAAGAACCGCCTCTATCAACAGAGAAGACTCTTTGACTATTTTGTTAAAGATCCTAAGGAATCTCTTAGACAATGCTATGAGAGGTTTATTGATATTGTTAACGTTTGTTTTTCTCTTGGACATGTCTATTCTAATACAAATTTGAACATGAGATTCATGCAAGCACTTGGTAGCAAATGGCTGATCAAAACTACTAACATTGAAGACAACAAGGACTTGGAAGCTCTTGATCTTCGACACTTGTATGCCATGCTGAAGGTTTTTGAATTTAAGCTTGAAGAGGTCCATGAAACCGAAAGCAGATTTAAGACCCTCTCTCTAGCTGCATTCAACAATACCTCATCTCCTGTCTACAATCCAGACCATCATCAAACCGCTCCTCACCTCCACTTGCAAACTGCTCCTCCTGACCAAAATGTTCCTAGATATAATCCTCAAACCGCACCTTCTGAATATTACCAACAGTCTCAACAATCCTATCCTCAATCACATCAACCATATCCTCAATCTTATCAATCTTATCAGCAGTCTCATCAATCCTACACTCCTCAAAGTTCTTATGCTCAGAGTGTAGGATCACAATCCTCAAGTTCTACTCAAGTTGATTTTGATGAAATGGATGATGAAGAATTTGCTTTGTATGTGAAGAGATACACCAAGTTCAGAAAAAATAATAGATCTCAATTTCCATCCAAAGGCCCAGCAAAGTTTGTCCCTCCAACCAGATTCAACAAAACTGCAGATCCCAAGACAAGGGAAGACTTGGTTTGTTATAACTGCAGACAGCCAGGTCACTTTGCGTCAAGTTGTCCCAAACCGCGATATGAAGCCGCGCCAGCAAAGAAACCATTCAACAAGAAATTCGTGAAAAGAAGAGGAATGGTAGCTGACCAAGGAGATCAACCGCTGACATGGATGGGTTCAGACTCAGATGAAAGTGATGACGAAGAAACTGCTAATCTCTGTCTCATGGGATTTGAAGAAAGAATTGAAATTGACGAAAGCCTTCCACTGCCAAAACAACAAATGAAGTCAGTTTCACCTAAGACTCCTGAGGCTAGATCAAGCAGAGCTCCTACAACACCAAACTACACTCCCGAGGTTTAAGCAGACCAAAGTCATGATGATCAGGTACTAGAACGTGCAAATATTATATGTCAACAACACACTGTACTTAAAAAGGCATATAAACTAATGGCTGCAGAACTTGAAGAATCCCAACGTGTATGTAAATCCCACAAGGAGGAAATTGAAAATCTCAAGCTCCAAATTGCTGGGATATCTACTATTGTGGATGAAAACCGCTATCTGAAGGACAGAACCGAGGTACTTCTCACCTAAATCCATGATCTTACCGTACAAAGGGATGACCTCCAAAAAGTGACCGATGTATGGACTAAGTCTGGTGTCACCGTGGAACAAATCCTAAATTCACAAATTCCTACTTCGGATAAAAGTGGATTGGGGTTTAAAACCGATGATGGGTGTAAGTGTCCTTGTCTCTGTGCCGAAGGTGGTGTGAAACCTACTGAACAAACCAAAGAAATTCCTAAGGTTAATCATGCTGGTAAAAAGGGCTCAAAACAAGAAATTAAAAGGCAAAATTATTTCTTTGAGTACCCTAAAAACCAGACTGGGAGAGATTCAAAGTGGAAAGAGAAATCCATAGCGGCTGAGGCAACCAAGGAAGTATTGAGTGATGAAACCGCTCCTAGTCGGTTTAAGGAAAGTCCTATCATTTTCCCTAAAGCCGCACCTAAGAGGAAGGTTGAGCTCAAGAAGGTAATCTTTGTTAAAGCCAAAACCGTTGACCCAGTAAAACATGAGAAACCGAAGGTCAGTAAAGGGTTTGTAAAACCGCAACCAAAACCTGGATTTATTCATTGTGCTATTTGTGCTGATTTTGGTCATAGTGCTGGTCATTGTCTTTTAATATTCACACCCAATGCCAAGGGACGTAAAAATCCTAAGGTCAAACAAGTGTGGGTCCCAAAAATCTGCTAACCCTAGGACCCAAGGAATAAGGGGGACCAAAACCTTTCATGTTTATTTTTCAGATTTCATGTTTTATGGCTGGAACCGCTAAGAAGAAGAAGGATCTCTGGTATTTGGATAGTGGATGCTCACGACACATGACTGGAGATTCCGAACTACTCTGCAGTTTCATCCAAATGAAAGGTCCCCCAGTAGTGTTTGGTAACAACAAGAAAGGAGAAACAGTAGGATATGGAGCAATCAAATGAGGAAAGGTGACAATTGAAAATGTGTCACTAGTAGAAGGACTCAAGCACAACCTTCTCTCCATATCTCAGTTTTGTGACAAAGGAATGAACTGCAACTTTACTTCAACTAACTGTTATATCAAAGATGCTTCCTCTGAAGTCACTCTACTGACTGGCAACAGAACAGGTGATGTTTATATGATAGATTTGAGCAATATTGTTTCTATTGCTGACCTCTGTTTTGTAGCCAAAAACATAAGTGAAAGCAGCTGGTTATGGCATAAGCGGCTCAGCCACTTGAACTTCAAGTATCTAGCAAAACTGCACAGGGATGGTCTAGTAAAAGGACTACCCAAAGTGGCTGACCATCATGATGAAAAGTGCAAAGCATGCCAGCTTGGAAAGCAGCCCAAACAGTCATTTCCTAGTAAAACCGCACCTTCAACGAACCGCTGTTTGCAATTGCTACACATGAATTTATTTGGACCTGTCCCAACCGCCAGTATTGGAGGAAACCGCTATACACTTATGGTGGTTAATGATTATTCAAGATATACATGGGTGGAAATGATGGCCTCTAAAGATGATACTTATGGCATCGTAACCGCTCTGTTTAGACAGCTCCAAACTCAGAAATTGGATGACATTGTTGCCGTGCGTTCAGATAATGGAACTGAATTTACAAACAATGGTGTTGCCCAATATTGTGATGATCATGGAATTGATCATAACTTCTCTGCCGCTGGGGTTCCACAACAGAATGGAGTTGTAGAAAGAAAGAACATGACTTTGATTGAAGCCGGGAAGACAATGATTGCAGAAGCAAAGCTTCCCAAATACTTCTGGGCCGAAGCCGTCAATACCGCATGTTTCACCCAGAACCGCTCCCTAATCATCAAAGTTCACAACAAGACTCCTTATGAATTGTGGCGAGGCAGATCACCCAACATTGCCTTCTTCAAAATATTTGGATGCAAGTGCTACATCTTGTACAATGGCAAAGAGCATCGAGGTAAATTTGATGCTAAGGCCGATGAAGGTATTTTTGTTGGTTATTCAAAACACTCCAAAGCTTTTCGTTGTTTCAATAAGACATCTTTAAAAATTGTAGAATCAGTCCATGTTACATTTGATGAACATAATCTTCTTGAGCCACATATGGCTCCAAATGTTGCTGATGATTTTAGTGGTTTTGAGACAGGTACATCATACCATAATCATGCAACCGCAAATGACCAACCTACTCAAACCGCTCCATCAGGTTCTCCAGCCGCTCCAAATCAAACCGAAGGTGTTGCTGTAGAACCGCATTCTTCTGATCCCATTTAAACCGTTGATCCAGTTCCAAACATCACCTTCAATGAAGATTTCAATGAATATCAAGAAGAGCCTCCTCTGGAAAATATTCAAGAAATAGTGGTTCATGAAGACCTCCCTCCAGAAATCAATGAGCATAGAGACCATCCAACAACTAATGTTATAGGTCCTATCAGTTCTGGTGTTCAGACAAGAGGAAGCTTAACTCATAGGGATAACCACAGTTTGTTCTCAACCGCACTGTTATCTCAGATGGAACCGAAGAAGGTAGATGAAGCTCTAAGTGATCCAAGTTGGGTACCTGCAATGCAAGAAGAGCTCAATCAGTTTGAAAGATGCAGAGTTTGGACTCTAGTTCCAAGGCCTAGAGATCACACTGTAATTGGAACAAAATGGGTATACAAAAATAAGATGGATGAAAATGGTACTATTACAAGAAACAAAGCAAGGTTGGTTGCTCAGGGTTATAGGAAAGAAGAAGGGATTGATTATGATGAAACATTTGCCCCTGTAGCCAGACTTGAAGCCATTAGATTGTTCCTGGCTTATGCCTCCTTCAAGAAATTCAAGTTATATCAAATGGATGTGAAGAGTGCATTTCTGAATGGTGAACTACAAGAAGAAGTTTACGTAGCTCAACCGCCAGGATTTGAAGACAACAAATATCCCAATCATGTCTTCAAGCTCAAGAAGGCCTTGTATGGACTCAAACAAGCTCCAAGAGCATGGTATGACACTCTATCTAAATTTCTTATTGAACAAGGCTTCTCTAGAGGTAAAATTGATACAACCCTATTTATTGCTAAACACAAAGGTCATTCATTATTAGTTCAAATATATGTTGATGATATTATTTTCGGTTCTACTAATGAGACTATGTGTGTTAAGTTTGAGAAGCTTATGAAAGGCAAATTTGAGATGAGTATGATGGGAGAATTGACATTCTTTCTTGGACTCCAAATCAAGCAATGTCATGATGAAATCTTTATCAACCAAGCCAAATATACCAAAGATTTGATCAAGAAATTTGGGCTTGAAACCGCTAAGCCATTTGATACCCCAATGCAAAAGGCCTGCAGTTTGGATCAAGATGAACGAGGTAAGAAAGTTGATCAGACTCTCTACCGAGGTATGATTGGTTCTTTACTTTACTTAACTGCTAGTAGGCCGGATATCATGTTCAGTGTTTGTGTTTGTGCTAGATTTCAAGCTGACCCTAGAGAATCTCATCTTATTGCTGTTAAAAGAATTATTAGATATTTATGTGGATCTGTTAACCTTGGACTTTGGTACTCCAAAGAATCTTCATTTGATCTATTAGGTTATTCAGAAGCTGACTTTGCAGCATGTAAGATAAGCAGAAAGAGCACAAGTGGTACTTGTCAGTTCCTTGGAACCCGGCTTGTATCATGGTCCAGCAAGAAACAAGCATCGGTTTCAGTCTCAACCGCTGAAGCTGAATATATTGCGGCTGGAAGCTGTTGCTCTCAAATTCTCTGGATGAAACAGCAGTTGGAAGACTATGAAGTATTTGAGAAGAACTGCCCTATCTACTGTGATAGTACTGCAGCAATATCAATCTCCAACAATCCAGTACAACACTCAAAAACCAAGCACATTGACATAAGATATCATTTCCTTAAAGATCATGTTGAAAAGAAGAACATTTTTCTAGCAAAGGTGGGAACCGACGATCAAATTGCAGATATTCTCACCAAACCGCTTGAAAATTCTAGGTTCTTTCATTTACGAGGAGAAATGGGTATGCTGGAACTTACTTAATATAATTCATGCCTATTTTTTCTTGTTAAGTATTTTGGCTCTATTAAGAAAATGCAAATAGCTTGCGGTTCAATCGACAAAACCGCAACAAGATGGTTCGGCTGAAGATTTCATTCAAACCGAAGAGTCAAGTAGAACAATTTCAGTTTTATCCAAACCGAATTGTCAAAGCAAGGTTTCGGTTTCTCTACTGAAACCGAAGATAGATCTGAAAGATATCGGTTTCACCTAAACCGATAATAAGGAAAAGGTAAGTCGGTTTACGCAAAACCTCTCAGGTATGAAATTGCATTTTAGTCCCTACTTTATGTCACTTCATTCTTTAAGGACCTTCTTGCAATTATCTCTGCCGCATTGAATGCGAATCGACAGGTACACTGACGGTTGAGTTTCCTTCAGCCGTCATGCCCGCTCCACTACCCGAGGTGGTTAATTGAGTATAAAAGACAAACCATTTTTCAATTTATCTTTTTACCTTCTTACTCCTTTTAGCAAAAACCCCTTCTCTCTCCTCTGTACGCACTCATCTCTCTCTCTGTTCTCAATCAAAATTCTCTTACTTAAACAAAATTTTTAATGGCACCAAAGAAATCAATTGATCTTGCTTCTTCTTCTACATCGTCCAAACCATCGAAGCCTGATATGGTATGAAATTCTGAACCCTAACTCAGTATACTTCATTTATCCGCCATTATTGAAGCTTAAAAGCTTGTTCATCTTCCTTTGATCATTTTATGCTTTTTCTTCAATTTCTTGGTTGGTTTGTGCTCGCATTTACTTATATACACTGTTTGTTTACTTTGTTTTAAGATTTGTGTTCAATTTTGAGCAAAATCAATTTTGGGGTTATTTGGTGTTCCTGCGAAATTTTGCAGATTCTGGGTTCATGTGTTGTTATTTGTCTTAGTTTATTTAGAACTTCGTTAGAATCTTCCCTTTGTGATCATTTTGATATAATTTTTCCATATTTTGGTTAAGATTTTGTTTTGCATACCCATACTCTGTTCTTCGTGTTCTTCATGCATTCAAACTCCTTTTCAAAATTTTCTTCTTTGATTCGTTTTGCCTTCACTGTTCCTTCATTCTTTGTTTTTACATTTTTACCCTTACTCTCCTTGAACCGCATGTTTTCATTGTTAGGATTCCTTGTTATAGTTTGTAGGACTTAATCAAACCGCGGTTTGCTTAAGGATTCAAACTATCATTCTTTAAATTATTTCTAACTAAGAATATCTTTCAGGATCCCTCAAACTTTGTTCCCGGCTCTAGGATTCTTGAGGGTGAACTTAAACAAGACGCAGTTGGAAGGAAGCTCCTCAAACTGCTGAATGATGCAAAATTGCTACCTCTGTTTCTTATGGATGAACCGCAATTTGTTACAATTATCTGCGCCGAATTCTTTGAGAATGGGATCTCCACGAAGGCTGAATTACTAGATGTAAGAGGAGAACCGATAAGGGATCTGGAATCCGGTGAAATAAAATTTGAAGATGCTATCAAGTCCACCGTCTGTGGCAAAGAAGTGATCCTAACCGCTTCCAAGATTGCAGTTCTAGCTGGTCTTGAGAACTCTGGAGTCATGGGGATAAAACCGGAACTTCTAAGTAATACTACAATGGAGTTGATTGGAGTAAATTCTTTCTCCACCAAGAATTCCTCCAAAAAGGACTTTGGAGAGGTGATGGCTCACCTATGTGAATTGGTGGATTCTGGAGTCATGTGCAAGAATGGAAACCACAACAACTTTACAAGTGAACAGTATGCTTACTGTGTGGCCATTCTTAAAGGGAAGAAACTGCACTGGCCCAAGGTTGTGATGAAGGAGATAATAAATGCTCTAAACCGCCTCCATGCTGCTAAAGCGGCTGGAAAATCCAAGGTCAGAACTCATTGCAGGCTGCTGACAAAGTTCTTGCATCAAGATACTGCCATTTTCAAGTTCTCTACTGAACACAAGGACTATTGGTTCGACCCAATTGAAAAGTCCATCTTTGGATTGTCAAAACTTGATACCTTCAGAACAACTTTTGGATGGCGGTTTGCTCAAACTGTTTGGAATGAGGACCCTCTTCCTGAAGCCGAACGTGGCCCATTTCCTGAGGCTCGGCTCAACAAATCTGGGAAACCGTATGCTGGTGCCATTGTTGATCAGGCCCATGCTACGATGCTAAGAAATGAAGGTCAAACTGCCACTCTAAACCGACTGGGGTTAAGTCATTTAGCTCAAACCGCGGTACAGGCTGAGGGGGAGCCTGCGGTTGAGGGGGAGTCTGCAGTTCGGTCTATACCTGCGGCTCGTCCCAAGGAAACCGCTGCTCCAAGGAAAAGAAAGGGAACTGCTCAAATCCCTTCAGTTATTACAAAAGCAAACCTATCCAAACCGCCTTCCAAACCCTTATCCAAACCGTCATCTAAACCTTCATCCTCTTCAACCTCTTTTCCCCCCATCAGACTATCTCCTACTCTTTCAAAACCTATCACTTCTAAACCCTCTATTCCCAAACCTCAAGTTAAACCTCTCTCTCCAGTACATCAAAATGTGGAGAAATCCTTCAATTTTTCTATGGATGCCTCCTCTCTTAAAGCCGCCAAGGCTAAATCCATTTCAGAACTTATCCCTTCACCTCATCTTTTTCTTCCTATCCCTTCTCCTCCTAAACCTTCCACTTCTAAACCGCCCTCTGTTCAATTCTCTGAAGAACAGTTGGCTGAAATTTTCAAAGCCTTTCCAAACCTCAAACCTTCCTCTCAAACCGATCCTGAGCAGACCGAAGTGTCTGAGGATGCGGTTCTAGTTGAACAAACCGCTGTATCTACCATTGTGGTTCAGCCTGAGCAAACCGATGAGTTTGAGGCTGCAGCATTGCCTGAGCAGACTGATATGTCTGAGGCACTTGGTGAACCTGAGCAAGATGTTGAAGTTCTTGAGGTTCAACCGCCAAAGAAGAAGAGAAAGTTGGTGAAGATAAGTGATTATGTGGAGCATTGGCAGTCAAGGCCACCAGGAGCTATAGATTTCAGTGAGGCTGACTATAAAAGGGATCACTCACCACTTGAAGGAGATTTTGCAAGAGAGCTAAGAGAAAGAGCTGAGATGAGGAAGGCAGGTATTGACCCAATGTTGGTTGAGGTCTCTCCTCCTTCACTTAAAAGAAAGCTGGACTTTGATTCACCAGAACATACTCCATCCTCATCTCCAGACATACCTTATGACTTAGAGGTTCAACCTTCACCGGTTCTTTCATCTGCTCAACCTTCAGTTTCTACGTCGGTCCAACCGATGGCTCAGTCTTCAGTTTCACCATCTGCTCCGCCATCGGTTTCATTCATTAAACCGAAGACAAAGAAACGAAAGAATGCTGCTGACTTAGCAAAATATCTGAAGCGGTTCAAGACTGAAACCTCTAGGGAAAGAAGGGCTGGAGCCCATGCTCGTGCCGCCGCCAAAGCCGAAGCTAGATTCTTGAAGGCTGGCCACCCTAACCCTTTTGCTATCTTTCCCAAGGATGAGATGGAAGCCGCAGTTGAAAACTTAATTCTTTCAGTTGCAGACAAAGTGATGGGTGAGATTGCCGATCAGGTACTCATGGATCCCACTCTTGCTAGTCAATTCTTTCTAAATTTAACTGCTAGAGCTTATCCTCCTATGTTGAATTGGAGATTTGTGCCTTCCCCTTCCATTCTTCTGAATGATGATTATTTAAGATGTCCTCTTCTTCCTCCTTCCCCTCCTCAAACTGCAATTATCCCTGTTCGTTCTTTTCTTCACTTTGATCCCATTGAGCTTGAAACCGCCCTTAGGATCTCTATGGGTGAAACCTTAGAAGAGGCACACATTCTGTTGAAAGGTAAAGCCAAAATGCCTTCTTCATCCCATCCTTCTGATGATGCCATCCAAATATCTGATGATGACAATTCCAGTGATGAGCACATCCCTAACTATACTCCTTCTGATGAACCGCCCTCTTCAATTCCTTCCTATCCTATTCTACCTCTTCATGCTACAACCGCAGATTTAATAGATGCAGTTAGAAATATTCAAGTTCATCAGCAAACCGCCACTTCTCGGTTTGACACTCATCTCCTCACTATTCAATCTGATCTTGATGCCATTAAGGGGGAGAGAGTGAATGAGAGATTTGATGATAGGTCTTGCCAACAACAGCTAGATGAGAGACTGAACTTAATCTTGGAAAATCAACTGGCTCTTCAAGATCTTGTCAGAACCAACAATGATCTTTGCAACTTAAAGTTTCAAGCCGTTGATGCCTCACTTCAATCTGTTGTTGAGAAACTTGACATTTTGGCCCATCATGCTCTTGATTCTTCTGAGCTTATCCTTCATAGAACCGGGAAACTTGTCAAGCAAGCCGCTGCAATTGAATTAAAGATTGATGAACCGACTGAAGTTCGGCTTCGTGCAGCTGACTTTGTTTTTGAAGCCACCCGTGGATCCGGTTCTAGAAATGTTGATCAAACCGCCCCCGCTGTTGATGATCAAGTTGTAGAAGAACAAGCTGCTCAAGATGCTCAAACCGTTCAGAACCAAACCGCAGATGATGCTGCTGCTGCAAGGGGTTCTGTTGCAGATGAAGTAGACTAGATTTCTTTTCTTAGTCTTTTTAATGTCTCTTGTAATTCATACATTGTAAGTTACTATTCTTATGATTGAATTATAATGAGAATGACTGCATAGCATTCTGTTTCCAAAACTTTGTTTATTCAAACTGCTTGTTTGTGAAACAATGCTTGTATTTATTAAAACCTCATGCACTACATATGTTTTAAACATTCAGTTTAAACATGCATTTCTGATCCTCAAAATCATATCATCTTTTATGCATCTGAATGTATTTCTTTTCTATCTTTTCTTCATTTCCTTTGTTTTTGATAGATTAGAAATCTATGATCTAGCATAGTGTGTGCATTGACTTGGGACATGCAATTTCATGAAATTTATTTCTGACATGTTCTTACCAAGTACAATGTTTTGCTATTATCATAGTGTGGTAATTGCATCAATCAAATAGGGGGAGATTGTTAGGATTCATTGTTGGTTCACCCACCTTAATTTGATTGATCCATGCCACGTGTTTTTTTATGGACTCTAGGACCGCGTGTAATGAAGTTCTACTTCAATTTTTAGATAAGTCCATTTCTAGTGTTTTTAGTTGTCTAGGCTGAGTATAGTTCGGTTGTATCATTAGCGGTTTAGTGCTTCAAACCGTCATCTTGAGACCGCCAGCATGGAGCCCTTCAGTTTTCATCAAACTGCAGTTTGCATGTTTGATGAAACCGCCCATCGAGATCATTCTTCAAACCGCCCCTATGCTTGGTGAAACCGCAGATCAGCTATTGAAGAATTAAAGAGATGTCATTTATTCCTTAGACAAACATTCCCTTTTTGACCGTAAAAGGATGTTGTTATGTCATGTCAAAATAACTCTAAGTTAACTTGGAGTTTCTGCAAGGAATGTCGGTTTTTCTATCAGTTTGAATTGTTTACCGTTAGTCCTTTCTGCAGCAAAGGACAAATGTCAGGTAGTGGTGCAACAACTACCTAGGACTACAAGACAAAACCAAGGACGAAAATGACAGCTCAACCAATGGGATTTCGGCAGCACTGTACCCTTCAAATTTGATTCAAATCTTTACCCAACGGTCACAAGGGTGCTCTGCCTATAAATAGCCTCCATTATTCAATAATGAAGGTTGCTGAGCTTCAAGAGATTCATTCCCAAGCATTCAAGTTTGCTTTGAAGATTTAAACCCAGATATTCATATCTTCAAACCATCTCCATTGCAAACCCAGTTCTTCATCAAAGCTTCAAGCCTAACAACCATTCATACTTAGCCTTTACACCGAAAGAATTCTATTTACTCAACCATCATTTAGATTCTTAGAGCATTTGATTTCTTTTCACACACACACCCGATTTATATGATCACATAGATTATATACTTCGAAAACACCGGTTGTTATTATAGCTTAGGTTAGACTTATTGTTTAGAGTTTAGATTCATCTTGTAAAACCTCCTCTAAATTAATACAAGTCTTATAGCTATTAGAAAATCCTAGACTAACCATCTAGGTAGAGGACGTAATTCATTTAAGAACGAACCTCTTCAATTTGTGTGTTTGATCTTTATTTTCTGTCTTGATATTTATCTTTCTTGTTTGTGGTCTTGAACTCGTTTCCATTTACGAAATGACTTGAAAGATGAATTGTGTTTTCCTTTAAACTTTAAGTTTAACTATTCTGTTGCATCATAGTGTTTTCTCAACCCGAGTCAAACCTCCAAACTCTTTAACTGACATATTTGGCCAAAACCGCAAACTCAGCTGTGCATTTTATCAGTTCGGTTCTTGTGCTTTGAACCGCAGTTGGCAAAACTGATAAGTACTCGGTTGATTTTAAGGGTATTTTCGAAAAAGTTTTGGACCGCTATTCACCCCCCCCCTCTAGCGGTTCTATACCCTTGTTGCCCTCTGGGACCAACAACCTCCCTAGGATAAACTATAAATTCCAGGACTACTCTGGTATAAAATTGGAAAAATCCAGAAGCTCGCCAGGCTGAGCCGTACGAATGCTTTGGGGACTAGAGGGTCCTAGCCGTACGGCTGGTTTAGGCACCCTCAGTCCCTATAAATAGAACCCCTTGCTGATCATTTCAAGGGGGGGGGGAATACACATTAGAGAGGCCACTCTGCTGGAATTGCCACAGAGCAAGAGTGAGAGTGATCACAAACCAAAAAAGGAGAGAAGAAAGGAAGATTGGCCTTAACCATCATAGGTAAAGCCACCTCCCCCCTCCTTTCTCTTCATCTTACTCCTATTTTCTTTCTTATATCTTGGTTACACATGTATTTATTCTCCATTCATGCAAAGACTTGTCCATTTTAAGCACCTTTTGTTTCTTGCAAGACTTGTCCATTATCAAGCACTATATATCTATCTATTACATTACTATCTTGTCCAAGCTATGAGAAGTTCAAAGGTGCCCTCCATACCCTTGTATGGAAGAGGTTCTAAACCTAGACACTCATAGACTTGTTGATTGTCATTTACATTCCTTATTCATTTAAATGTTATGCTTGTTTGGCCATGATAATCATGAGGGTGATCAAACCTTAGTGTTCATCATTTTTCTCTTTGGTTTAGCCTCAAAATCCCACTTTTGGGTCATAAAGATTCAATCTTTATGTGTTATTTTGACTCTTGGAAGGATTTTAAGTCATAAAATGTCATCTTGGTGATAAAGTTCCAATCTTTATTCACCAAATGACCAACTTTGGTCCAAAGGGGACATTCATCAACTTTCTTGATTTTCTCCTATGATTGCTCATGATCACACCCAAATACTTGTTTTGGGGGACCAAGCGATGATCATTTAGCATAGGAATGATGTTATAAAACTTGTAAAATGATTTCTTGCAAACTGGGATCACAAACAGTTTGTCCAGCTTCAGACAGAATACCCTGTTTCTGTTCTGAACTGGACTGTTCTTGAGCAAACTGTAAAACCCCAGAATTACCTCCTCCAGCCGTACGGCTACTTTAGGTAGGAGGGAAAAATTGTCTATTTTGCCCTCTGACCTTTGTCTTATCACTCAAGGACCCTTTTTCAGCCAAGTTTCTCAAATAAAATCAACGACAGAATTTTTCCGTTAAATACACACACACACATATGCACATTTTAACTAACTTAGGGAGACTCGGATTTGTCCGAGGCAACTTGAGAGGACGTAAAAACTCCTCCCAAGTTGTAACCTGACTTCCGAACCTTTGAACTCAAACCTTTGTCATTTTGTTGGGTTTAAAATTAACAAAATGTGGCGACTCCGTTAAATTTGACCGGTTCCCGTGTTTGGCATTTTGTCCTCGTGCGAACTTCGCTTGTTTCGCCCCGAGGGCGGGATCCTTACACAACTACCAATAACGAATTCACAGTTATTCTAAAAACATGTTGAAACAACTGAGAAATTCATGATTACTAACAAACAAAATCAACTTCAAATTATTACTCAAATAAAATAATCATAATGCAATTTTTTATTATACAAATAAAATTAACTTCTTTGGCTCAACACCGGAAACTTGGCCGGATCATATTTAATTAGAAAGAAAGAATCGAAAATGGGAACAAAGAAACGGTCGGGGAAGGAAAATGGGGCGGCGGGAGAGGGAGAAGTTGGTGTCGGCGGAGAAGGAAGAAGTGGGAGTCGACAGGAGAGGGGTGTGAGGTGACGAGTGATGATTTTAATAATAATACTTGGGGCACAAAAAAGTCACAAAATCTTGCTCACAAAACCCTAGGTGTAATGATTTTATTGGTGTATTTAATTAGAGTGTGGCGGGTCTACTATCGATGCAACCGATAAAATATCGACAACTCATTATGTGAGTAAGATTTTGTGACTTTTTTTTGTACTATTAAGGATATATAATCCTATTATATTTAGAATTATATATTTCTTATACATTGTATTATTTACTTTCCTAGAGTAGTTGATTTACTTTCCTAACAGGATTATTATTCTATAGTTTATAGTTTCTGTATGTAATTAGGATAACTTGGGAAGTACTCCACCCTCTTGTATAAATACCAAAGTACATCAATAATAATATTTGAGTCTCTCATATCAATTATCTCCCTCCATGTATGAAAACAAGAATGTCAGGTGGGGTTTACCTAGTATTGACTTTTAGGGGTTTTATTAATTGGGGGGTCAATTTAGTGAGGAGTCAACTTAGAAAAATGAGTCACATGTTAACGAAGCATTAATATGAGTTAACAAAATGTAATGAAAGTTAATCATGTGAGGTCAAGTGAATAAGTTCGTTACATTTCTAACAAATTACTGGATGAAGCGAGTAAATTTAAAATACTCCCTCTTACATTTGGGCGTCCCATACTTATTGTTATTTACCCAAAATGCTCATTTTTCTCTCTCATACCCACTTACAACAACTATCCACTAACTTTATTTCTCTCTCCTACCCTCTCATCTCACTAAGTATGGGCAGTGGGAATAGTAAAAAGTTACAAAAATGCCTTAAAAAAGTTGAATGACCAAAAAATATGGGGCTTTTTCCTCTAGAGCCCTCCCCACCCAAATGTTATTCCATTTTAAGGAGAGGCTTATTCTAATTTCCGAATAAGGAGTTCTTAAAAGATCTTAATTCCCCAGACACCCCTCACCCCAATTTGACCAGTCAAACAAACACCCCCTCCTTCACATTAACGATACCCACTCCCACCCACACATTTTCTCTCTAGCCAACTCTCTCTCTCTCTCTCTCTAGCCTGACGGTGACTGTTTCCGGAGACGGCGCCTCCCACCACTAAAGCTCCCCCATCGTCCGTTCATCACACACACGCACACATCTCCCTTTTTTTCTCCTGCGACGGCGACAGCACCGACGAACCTTTCTTACTTGCTCGATGTCTCTTTCTCCAGGCTGTAGATCCCTTCTTCTCTGTCTCTGTCAACGGATCCCATCTTCTCCGGCTACTACTTTTTCCCCAATGAAGCTCTGACTCCGGCGACGCTCCTCCCGCCTGATCTGTCCGTCGTTCTCTCGAGATCGGTCCCTCTCTATGGATCCTTTTTCGAAGTCAGCATCGGCAAGAGCTTCTTCTCCGGCCAAACATCATCAAATCAACAAACTCCCTTCATCTTCGAACGAACTTCGCACACGAACCTAGACCACGTAGATCCGACCGACCATCTCAAATTTCAGATCCAGTGTTTCTCTACTCAGATCTGGCCAGATCTGAGCCAAATTTTGGCTTCACTCCAACCATCATAATTTTTCGGCATGAGTATAAATCTATTCAGTTAATTTCAAGGCATTTGGATGATCACATTGAAGTTAAATTCCTTTGTCTCTTCCTGTTGACCATCAATTTATTTTTTAGTTTGATGAACTTTAAACTGTTTAGTAATTGTAATGTTTGAAACTTTTTTATGGTATTGGTTTCATCGCTTTGTTGCTGTTCATCATGTCATGGGTAAGCTCTAAGAGGCTCAAGCAAAAGACCTAGCTGTCTCACAGCATAACTAAGTTGATGGTGCTAGGTTACTTGTTACAAACTCTAGTGAAATGCAGTTGATGGTATTGGTTTCTGTTTCAACATTTTGGTGCACAAAATTAATCTTTCTATGTAGGTGATTTTGTTAACTGGAAGGTTTGTGGTGTGTATTTGTTTCTATGCTTGCTTTTAGTATAAAGGCTACTTGACCGAATAATATTACATTTTTTTCTTAAAAGCTGAAAAAAGTGATTTTTTTTACTCTTATATGTTAATTATTGGTCTTATATGTCATTTATAAGAGTTTGACCGGGATTTGACCAAATAATATTATTTATTTTTTATTAAAGTTGAAAAACTCTTGTATGTAAATTATTGGTCTTATATGTCAGTTAGAAGTGTTTGACCGGGATTTGACCGAATAATATTATATTTTTTTCTTAAATGTTGAAAAAAGTGAAAAAAATTTACTCTTATATGTTAATTATTGGTCTTATATGTCAGTTATAAGAAGTTGACCGGGATTTGACCAAATAATATTATATATTTTTCTTAAATGTCGAAAAAAGTTAAAAAAAATTTGACTCTTATATGTAAATTATTGGTCTTATATGTCAGTTATAAGTGTTTGACCGGGATTTGACCGAATAACATTATATTTTTTTCTTAAATGTTGAAAAAAGTGTAAAACATTTACACTTATATGTTAATTATTGGTCTTATATGTCAGTTATAAGAGGTTGACTGGAATTTGACCAAATAATATTATGTATTTTTCTTAAATGTTGAAAAAAGTGAAATTTTTTTGACTCTTATATGTAAATTATTGGTCTTATATGTCAGTTATAAGTGTTTGACCGGGATTTGACCAAATAATATTTTTTTTTTCTTAAAAGTTGAAAAAAGTTAAAAAAATTGACTCTTATATGTTAGTTATTGGTTTTATATGTCAGTTATAAGTGTTTGACCGGGATTTGACCGAATAATATTATATTTTTTTTCTTAAATGTTGAAAAAAGTGAATTTATTTTTTACTCTTTTATGTAAATTATTGGTCTTATATGTCAGTTATAAGTGTTTGATCGGGATTTGACCAAATAATATTATATTTTTTTCTTAAATGTTGAAAAAAGTGAAAAAAAAATACTCTTATATGTTAATTATTGGTCTTATATGTCAGTTATAAGAGGTTGACCGGGATTTGACCGAATAATATTATATATTTTTCTTAAATGTGGAAAAAAGTGAAAAAAATTTGACTCTTATATATAAATTATTGGTCTTATATGTCAGTTATAAGTGTTTGACCGGGATTTGACCAAATAATATTATTTTTTTTTCTTAAAAGTTGAAAAAAATGAAAAAATTGATTCTTATATGTTAGTTATTGGTTTTATATGTCAGTTATAAGTGTTTAACCGGGATTTGACCGAATAATATTATATTTTTTTCTTAAATGTTGAAGAAAGTGAAAAATTTTCTATTCTTATATGTTAATTATTGGTCCTATATGTCAGTTATAAGAGGTTGATTGGGATTTGACCGAATAATATTAAAAAATTTCTTAAATGTTGAAAAAAGTGAAAAGTTACTCTTATATGTTAGTTATAAGAGGGTAGTTCAATCTTTTTGTAGGGGAGGGGTGTCTCTGGTATTATTGATCTGTTGGGTCCTTATTTAGAATAAAAGTTGGTCCTGGGGGCCCTTAAGTCCAAAGCCCAAAAATATGGGAAAAATACAGAAATATGCCCCTGAACTTAGCGATTGGATGCAAATATACCCCTAATGTCGTTTATTGGCCCATTTGCCCCTCAACTCAATGAAAAATATGGCAGATTTGGCCTATAGGACCTAAATTGAATCATATAACTTGAAAAGGGATAAATTGTAAATTATTAAACTATATTTACTGAAAAATGTTTATTAAATAATAACGTACTTAAATAAAATAATTAATATGAGAAGTAGAAATAAAAAAGAAAAAAATAATATTTTAGTGAAGTTCTATTTATGACATACTGCTAATTCCACCATAAATTTTTATTTACAAATTTAATAAAATCTTATAGAGAGAGTATATGATATTCTTGCTAAGCACTTTATATATTTTTTTTTCAAATGTAAATGAAAATATAAAAATAAAATGGTAGAAAACTAACTTAAGAAAAAAAATAAAAGTTGACAACTCATTTTAAGATGTACTAGTAGGTAACCCGTGCTCTGCACGGGAATCTATTTCCGTTAATGTTTTTTGTATTTTCCTTTTTTGATGTTTTTAGTAGATAAATTAACATAATAATTTTATTTGAAAATATATGTATATTTTAAATTAATCAAAACATTTTCATAGCTTTGGTTGTACATAGTTGTAATAAATATATTTTTTAATGAATTTAGAAGTACATTTAAGTCTGTTGTATGAATATTTCAAAAAACCTAATGGTATTAATAGTAATAGTTAACATATATAGTAACTATTATGATTAAATAAAATAATTAATAGTAATAGTTAATATATAACAATTATGATTAACTAATACTATTAATAATAATAATTAACTTATATAGCAATAATTATAGTTAACAATTATATTTAACTATTATAATTAACTAATACTATTAACAGTATTAGTTAGTTATAATAGTTAAATATTACTCCCTCCGTCCCGGAGTAAGAGTCATATCTCCCATTTGCAAGGAAATTAAGAAATGATGGAAGTAAGTAAATGTTGTGAGTGTAAAAGTAAATTGGGAGAGAGAATGAGTGGGAGTGAATAATAAGTTGATTGATTTTGTGAGTATAAAAGTAAAGTAGGAGAGAGAATGACTGAGATGAATAGTAAAAAATCTTTGTCATTTTAGGAAAAAGACTTTTACTCTATGACGTATCAAAATAGAAAGTATGACTCTTACTCTGGGACGTGTAGGTAGTAATAGTTAACTATTACTATTATAAGTATTAGTTACTATAGTAGTTAACTATATCAGTTACCTATTATAGTACCTATTACTATTATAAGTATTAGTTACTATAGTAGTTAACTATAATAGTTACTTATTATAGTAACTATTACTATTATAAGTATATAGTTAACTATTATTATAGTTACTTATTATATTAACTATTACTATTATAAGTATTAGTTACTATAGTAGTTAACTATAATAGTTACCTATTATAGTAACTATTACTATCATAAGTATTAGTTACTATATTAGTTACCTATTATAGTAACTATTACTATTATAAGTATTAGTTAACTATAGTATTTAACTATAATAGTTACCCTATATAGTAACTAATACTATTAGCTAAGAAAAAGAATTTGAAAAGTCTCTTATTTATAAGAGTGGTAATGATGTGGCAACACCAAATGCAACATTTCTCTAAGATTTGTCTATATGGTAACACCATGGCTCTCCTCACCAACTTTAATATATATATATATATATATATATATATATATATATTTAACATAAAAATAAATAAATATTCATTTGGATGAGAATATCATTTAAACTTACTTATTTATTTATAGTTAAACTTAATAAATGATGTTAATAAATGATGGAGAATGATAAAGATTATTTTAGAGTCAGTTTTGAGTTTGAACTTGTTTATTTTATTTTAATTATTTTCAAATTTCAGTATATTATTATATGATCCGTATTGCAACAAATACTTATCAAAATCAACTTATGGTTATGATGGCGGGTTGTGGTGGTATAGCGGTGATTTATCTCCGTTCTTACCAAATCCTTGCTCTTGCTCTTATAGCTTTTGGTCATATTTTTTTATTGATAGGCGATAGTCATGGTTAAAATTACAAAATTAAGATCTTTCTAAAATTAAATAAGAGTATGTGACTTTTTATAGTTTAGAAAAATTAGTTTCTAAAAATATTGTGATTAATTAAAAAAATAAGATATATGACATACTTTCAATTCTATAACTAATATTCTTTAGTATATATAATTTGATAGTTCACAATTTATTCATTTTCAAGTTCTTTAATTCAATTTAGGTCTGTAATCGTTAAATTTTGGATGAAATAATTAACAGTGGTCAAATTTGCCCTATTTTTCATTGAGTTGAGGGGGGTAAATGTGCTAATAAACCACGTAAGGCATATCTGCATCCAATCGCTAAGTTCAGGGGCATATATATCTGAGAGGAAATCCTCTGTACCACACTTTGTGTGCCACTTGTGTACCACAAGTGATCCAATGGTTATAAGTTATTAAGACTTAAATAAAACAAAATAATCTTCCTTTTTCCCAACTGACTACATTTGCTCTGCGGCGGTTACAGCCTATCTCAACAAAAATCCTCCATCTTCCTCCTTCAACAAAAACTCTCATCTTAGATCTATATCCTCTTCTTAGTAATCTCAATTTGTTAATCCAAAGATCCAACCATCATCTTCTTCTTTATTAGATTTAGTTCGATTTTTGTTTGCAACTCTTAATTTAAACTTTAATCATTGAAAATATTTTCAATGATTAAAGTTTAAATTAAGAGTGATTTTCTTTTGCTTTTCAATAATAAAGTTCTCTCCTTTTTGTGAGAGCCGTTGTATTCTCTCCTTGTGGGAGCCGTTGTATTATCTCCTTAGTGGGAGCCGTTGTTTGTATATTTGTTTGTTTGTTGTTTGTTTGTTTCGAAATTGCAATGATTCTTATATCTCCTCACAATGAAGTGGATGCCAATGTTTTAACCACACAAAGATTGTTCGTGGATTTTGAGATTGTTGGTGGACGTTTTCTCGTCAGCCCGGATTCTGCATATGAAGTGCTCAGCGCAATATCTTATCTGAATGGTAATTTTGTGAATGCCAGATTGAGGCAGTGTCCAAGTTATACTTGGAGAAGAATCCGAATGTCTCAAGATTTAGATTCGAAATGTCATTGTAGTAGGTTAAGAGTTGGAACTGCTATTAAAATTTGGGGTGAGCCTCTTGCCTTTGTGGAGTGTCATCTCTTTTTTAATTATGAATGAAATGGAATTTATCGTTTGCTCAAAAAAAAAAAAGACTTAAATAATTATAATATCAATAGTGATTCATATCCGTCAGATCACTTGTAGTACACAAGTGGTACACAAAGTTTGGTACATAGGATTTCATCTCCATATACTCCCTCCGTCCCACCACAATCGCTACTGCCCAAAAAGGAAATGTTTTATTATATTTATATTAAACCAACCCCACTATTTAAACCACTCATTCTCTCTCTTCATTTTCCACCACACAATTTATTCAACTAACACTACTATTTACTTTACCCATTCTCTCTCTTCACTTTCCACCACACATTTACTTCTTTTTCTTAATTATTGTGCCCACAAAGTTAGTAGCGATTGTGGTGGGACGGAGGGAGTATATTTCTGTATTTTCCCAAAAAATATGAGTTTTGCCAACTGAGCTAGTTTGACTCCCAAGTAGGGATGACAATTTGACCAAATCCGATCCGATCCGAAAAAATAAGGTTTTGTTTGCAATTTTTAAAACCCGAGGGGGTTCGGATCGGATTCGGATCATGTTGATGATCCGAACCGAACCCGACCCGACCCGAACCATAACGATCCGAACCTGATCCGACCCGAGCCCTTAATAAAAGGTGAATTTTAAATATTTTTAATATTATCTTAAATTTTATTTTTTCTAAATTGTGTTTGTAAGTGAGATTTGGATGATTTTAGACTATTTTCCCTACAACATTCAACATTGTGCTTAAAAATATATTTTAATTAATTAATTTTGATCTAAAAAAAATAGACTTTTAATAAGATTCGGGTCGGATCAGGTCGGTCACGGTTTCTTGGATTTCGGTTCGGGTCGGGTTCCGGTCGGTATATTTGAGATTCGGATCGGGTTCAGATCGGTCATGATCCGATCTGAACCCGACCCGTTGCCATCCCTACTCCCAAGTCCTAAGACCATCTTTATTGGCGATCTTCCACCAAGATCGTAGGAAGAAGACAAAACATTTTGCGAAAAAAAAAAAAAAAAAAAGAGATTGACTATCCGTTCGGTGAACCGAACGTGATCACAATCTTGATTGAGCAAAACAAGCAAAGTTGGTGGGACACTTGGCACTTGTTTGTTGGGTTTTTTTTTTTTTTTTTTTTTTAGCAATCCATTACAATAATACTCCTTCCATCCCAGAAAGATAGTGCACTTTTTTTCGTTGTTACTACGAGGGAACTTTGAGCAGTTATAAATTCTACTTATAATTATGTTAATGTGAATCTAAAAATTGATATTAATAGTATTTATAATGGTGTATCAAGAACAATTTCAAAAATTTCATTACAATAATTAAAAGTAGCCTTAATTATTACTCAAAGTTCATTCGTAAAACCCATGAAAATAGGGGGACTTTCATTCTGGGACAGAGGGAGTATCTTTTATATGCATATATTTTACGTTCATTTATAATTCTATTTTAATTTTAGTAAAATAAAAAATAAATAAAATTAAAATTTATATTTTTTCATCTTCTATAAATAGAGGCTAATATTGCTTTAGTTTGGTGCACAAAACATTCTCTTTTCCTCTATCGACATATCATTCTATCTGTCTTTTTATTTTTCTAATTTCTCATTATTATCATGGATTCAGATTTTCCATTTGATTCAAACTCTCAAGAATACCTCAACTGTCGCGCCCCAGACCCGTGGTCCTACTTGGCCCCACGCTCGGGACACGATTGGAAGACGTTATAAAACACCTTTGAAAAATTTTCGAAATGTCCTTTTAGAAAGTGGAACAAAAACACACTTGAAGTTCAAAGACTTCACTTAACTTGAAACAAACTTTTACAAACACTTTCACAACGAAAGTACTTAGCCCGAAGGCTTACAACTTTTAAACAAATGTACATACATCAACATTTATCCAAAATAGATGTGACCATAAGAAAGTACGGTTACTCTACCCAAAGGGTTTACATTTACATAATGTAACCTTCAACAAAACATGTCCCAACTCTTACCAAACCAACGTCCTCCCGTGCCGAGTGTCCTATCTCCTGGACCCGCTTTTATCTAAAACAGTAAACAAATAAGGGTGAGAATAAATCTCAGTAAGCTACTAAAATGCAACTACGTTACATGCTGATATGATGATCATAAAGAAACTATATCAACAAGTAAACATATAGCATATAGCATGAGAGTTAACATCAACTCATATATCACATTAGTCACATAGCCCACACTCCGGTGGATACCAAGCCAAGGTTTACCCAATAACAATAACTGATGAGAATACCATCTGAGAAACCCATCAGAGAAAACCATCTGAGCAGCATAAATAGCTGAAGCCGGGATCCCGAAAACCAAACCATAACCAATAGAACCAAGTAACCAGAGAGGGAAATATGACACAAAGTCATAACTCAAATACTCACCAAAGGGAGCAATTCATCCCATCCAAGGCCAATCTGGACTGGGGAAACTAGAAGGCACAGTGGACACCTTACAGTGAACTTGGCTTATGTGCCACTATAATTCTCCCACCGCCTGACTTACAAGCTCCAATGGAAAACCTTATAGTGGACTTACCTGTACCACTATAATTCTCCCATTGGCTGACTCCACAACAAGACCAGCTGGACTTTTCACAAGAAGCACAGTAATGAATACTTGCTAAACAACACCCGGGGCATTTAATCCAAGAAGGAACTAAGCCAATTACATCACAAGATGTACAAGAAAGATTCCTTATAAAGATTCCATAAAAAAGACATTTAATCACAACCCAGTCTTTTTCATCAACGACATAAAAGTCATACGCATTCACATTTAGGTACTAAGCAACCCCAAGGACAACACAAACATTTGCCCTCTTGTACCCAAGTGAAATAAGCTATCAAACCTGGAAAGCAGGGGGGTGCGCACGCCCCACCCCATAGGGTGCGCGCGCTCCCACTCATCAGACTCTCACTTTTCTTGCACACCTAAGGGTGCGCGCGCCCCACCCAAAAGGGTGCGCACGCCTCCCATCATCAGAAACTTTTGTCTAAATTAGCCAATAGGGTGCGCGCGCCCCCTTATGTAGGGTGCGTGCGCCCCCTCCTGAATTGGGCCAAATCCCAGATTCTTTCCTTAGCTCATTTTTACTCCTTCCGTCCCACAAGTACAACACATATACACAAGATACTACACAACATTAGTCACAACATTAGCAACTTTCATTATAGTTACAACTTGATTCTAAACCATTACAATACCCAGCTGAACCAAGTTCATATACTCCCTTTGTCCCAAAATTACAAGTATAGCAAATATTACCCAAATCACAAAATTAACAAGTAGGAGTATCATATATAGCATATATGACTATTTTAACATTTAAAGGGGAATTAGTAACTTACCTAGTTCCGGAAAAAGTACCGCTGAAATAAGTTTTGTTCGGCTAGAAATGATCTACTCGACGCCCTGGTCATTTTTATATAATTAGTTTTTAAAACGGGTAAGTAAATAAAAAGAATTAAATCGAAATGGGTCGAACTTACCTTTTTCTCCTAACCCTAGGAACAGAACGAGAGAAAGTTGCTGAAGCAAATGACACAGAGAAGGAAGGAAGCAACTAGTTATATCCACCTTTTACCAATTTTTTACATTTTGGTCACCCAACTTTCAAAGTTAACACTTTAACCCCTAAACTTACATTTTCAACTAGAACCCTAAAGTTTCAATTTAATCATTTAACTCTTTTAACCATTATTATTACTAACTAAATAAATAACACAAATAATCAAGTATGATATGCAAATCATAAAATATGATGCAACACATAAAATGCACATATAAGTCAAATAAAAAATCCCCAAAAATATAAAATAAATATAAACGGGTTTTGGGGTCGCTACATCAACTCTCAAGAATACCTCAACTCTCAGAATTATTCAAACCAAGAATATTATTCTCAAAATTTGACAAACTCCCAAAATTTTGAAAACTATCCAGGCTCTCAAATTTCTCCAAATCTCTCTCAGATTCCTATATCAGCAAATGTCCAAAGATCCCAAAATATATCCCGAAATTTATTTCAAAATGTTGAACAAACACAAACAAATCCTAAAAAGAGTGGGAAGTGTACTAGTTGGCTTGTGAAAGAAGACTTGGCCCTAATGTCAAGTTGGATTTGTGTTAGTGAGGACAGTGTACATGGTAATAACCAGAAGAGAACTGTGATATGGGCACGAGTGACGAAAATGTTTGAACAAGCTCGATTGGAGAACCCAGAAGAATTAGTGAATGAAAGAAATCTAAATTCACTGAAAAGCCGTCATAAATGACTTAGCGATAATGCGAGCAAGTGGGTAGCTTCATACAAGGAAGCATATCGCCGGAGAAGGAGTGGAGTGAGCAAGAAAGATATTGAGGCTGAAGCTCACACAATTTATGAGGTCGATGTTGGTAAGTTTACTGATTTGCATGTATTTGAGGAAGTTATGAGTAAACATCCTAAATGGGAGTTAAATCTGGATCGGAATGCAACTCGCATCCGTGATGAAGACGAGGAGGACAATGAAGAAAGCCGTGGCAGCTCGAAAAGATCAAGGACAAATGAAGACGGGGATCATTCAACCCCTTCAAATCCAGAAACTCCAATTAGTGATGCTTCAACAATTTCTCGTCCGGAAGGTAGAAATGCTGCTAAAAGGAAAGGAAAAGGTAAGGCATCACCATCTTCTCATATTTCTGATGAGTTTACTGCAGAAATTTGTGCGTTGAGGCTCACAAGAAACAACGAAGTTGAGCTGATGAACAAACTGGGAAATGATAAAATTGAATTGGAGCGTAAAAAAGAAGAAAGAAAAGCTAAGAAAATGAATGTTATGATGTTGACTGCATTGGTAAATAAAGAGCACTTGTCCCCAGAAGATGAAAAAATGAAGTGTCGTCTAATGGAGATTGTATTTGGAAATTGATTGAATATGTTTTCATGTTATTTAAGTTTATGTATTGTAGGTTTTTTCATGTAATTTAAGTTTATGTCATTTTAATTATTGTATCTTTGGTTGTTTTTATGTAATTTGAATTACTAAGTAATTGTCATTTCATTGTTGTCATATTCTACTTTAAATTGCTCCGTCCACTTTTACATTAATTCATATAAATGATTCAGAATCCATGTGCCTTTATTGATTATTGTCTTCTTCAACATTGAGTTGTCACATCTGCTTTACCAAATAGTTCACATAATCTGAAATCCACGTGCCTTCTTTAATGGTTCTGATCATTTCTTGTCATCTTCTATCTAGACTTCTCAAATCACTTTTATCATTAGAAATGACAGACATGTTTTTCAGAATTCACGTGGATGCTACACATTTCTGATCATTTTTGTCATCTTCTACCAAGACTTTTCATGTCACTTTATAATGCTTATGGCAGACATGCTTCAGAATTCACATGGTGGGCTTCAGAATTCACATGGATGCTTTAGAATGCTTTAATTATTAGGTTTGTTAAATTTCTATAAATTGATCCCAAATTTCTATAAATTCACCCATAATTTTTTGCTATACACATTCCACTTCTGAAATGTCTTCAAATGAAAACTCATCCCAAAATTCAAGTTTTAGTTCTGACTCATCCAATTTTCTTGAACTTGATGAGTGGGAGGCAAGAATTGTTCAACAAAATCGACAAATTGATCGCATCATCGAAGATGTGATCATTAATATTCCCACTTTATACTTAGATTCCACAAATTCAACTAAAAAGGCAAGAAGACGGTTTATTGAGAGACAACGGGAGGAAGGTGCAGCTCGTTTGTTCAACGACTATTTTTTTGACAATCCAACCTACCATGCGGATATATTCCGTCGCAGATTCCGCATGTGTAAACATGTGTTCCTACGTATAGTGAGAGAAATCACTACTAATGATGAATACTTTCAACAAAGGCAAGATGCTACAGGTAGACAAGGTCTTTCATCATTGCAGAAATGTACGGCAGCCATGAGGGTGTTGGCGTATGGGACATCAGCGGATGCGGTTGATGAATACCTACGAATAAGCGAAGCCGTAACAAGGAAATCTCTTATGAGATTTGTAGAAGGGGTAATTTCAAACTTTGGTGAGGAATATCTCCGACGACCTAATGAACAAGATTTGGCAAGATTACTTTATGCTGGGGAACAACGGGGATTTCCAGGCATGATGGGAAGTATTGATTGCATGCATTGGGAATGGAAGAATTGTCCTAAAGCTTGGGCTGGGCAATTTGCAGGAAGGAGTGGAAAACCAACTCTCATTTTGGAAGCTGTTGCATCATATGACTTGTGGATATGGCATGCATTCTTCGGAACACCAGGTGCAGGTAATGATATCAATGTACTTCATAAGTCTCATGTTTTCAATGATATTTTGGAAGGTCGAGCACCAGAAGTTAGTTACGTAATGAATGGTCATGAAAAAAATATGGGATATTATCTCACTGATAGCATTTATCCGGCATGGGCTGCATTTGTGAAATCAATCACTACTCCTGTAATTCAAAAGCATAAGGTGTTTGCTCAATGTCAAGAAGCTGCTAGAAAAGATGTTGAGCGAGCTTTTGGAGTTCTACAATCTCGTTTTGCATTTATCAAACACCCTTGCCTTCTTTGGGATCGTCATAATATTGGAAGAATAATGATAGCTTGTATCATCATGCATAATATGATAGCAGAGGATGAACGAGACACATATTAAACTTATTATGATCCTACAGAATTTCAGAACGATAAGCCTACAAATTGTCAAAATACAGTGATTGAAGAAGATGACGATATATCCTTTCAATACGGTACCGAACAAGTTACGAACTTATCGACATATATGACTAATAGGGCACAACTTCGCAATAGAGAAGCTCACAAAGCTCTTAAAGATGATTTGATTGAGCACATATGGCAAAAATTTGGAAATAATAATTGAATATGTAATTTTTTATTTGTTTTTTTGGAATTTTATTTTCGTCATGTATTTGTAACGAGTGAAATGGAATTTTAAGTATAATTTCAATTTTATATGTTTATTTATTTTCGTCATGTATAGCTATTATAAGATAAAAGAATAATAAAAATTGAATTTGAAAATACATTTCATAAAATAAATAAAGAAAAATAAGAGTTAATTTGGGTTGGGTTGGAATGTTGGATTGACTTAAATTGTGAATAAAGGATGAAAAGAGAAAAAGTTGATTGGGGTTGTAGATTGTGTAGGTGGAGGATTTTATTTGTAGATTGGGTTGAGCGAGATTGTTGATAAAGATGGTCTAAATGCTATCACCACTGCTACTCTGCTAGTCTGAACTTCGATACCTCTTCAAGTTTCAAGGGGGACGAAGAGATTAATTAAGGCGATGGTGTAAGAGATCCACAGGTACGTTGGGTTAATTTTGGAATCGATAAGTTTATTTATAGGTATCGATATGTGGGTTCATTAAATTTGAATTTATAAGATTATCTATGGGTCTCGTTATCTGGGTTCATTAAATTGCAATTGATGAAATTATTCATGGATTTCCATATCTTGTACTAGATAAATATATTTCTGGGTTGTTGATTTTTGAATTTGTTTGGAATAATCGAAAATTTCTATGGCTTCTTACAGCAGATCATCTGTATGGAAGATATGGGGGCACATTACAATCTTATTTGTTTTTCTCAATGTTGTTTTGCCGCTGTCGATTATCGAGACCCTACCAGGATTTTCCGGCAATCTTCCTTCCAAACTTGAGACAGGGTGAGTGAGCTGAATTTTGATTTTTACTTCATTTCTTGAATTGGGTGTTTCTTGTTTGTTAATTTGGTGCTAGAAATTTGAGATACTATGAGTATTTTTGTTTTATGTTTTTGGAATTGAAGGTACATTAATGTGGGGGATTTTGATGAAGTTGAACTCTTTTACTACTTTTTTGAGTCGGAAGGGAACCCTAAAAAAGACCCTCTAGTTCTTTGGCTGACGGGAGGTCCTGGTTGCTCCGGAGTTTCTTCGTTCATCGATAGGAAAGGTATTTTTTTCAATAGTTGAAGTTGTACATAGTGTTTAACACTACATAACAAGGATGTACATTTATAAAATTCCACTTGAATTATTTCCTCTTCTGAAATGAGTCTTTTTCCTTTTTGGGTGTACGTTCATGAATTTGGAAGTTGCACGGTAGCTTCTTAAAAGTACTGGTGTTCACATTCCTACAGTAAATTGTCCCTAAGTGAGCGTCATTTTTTCGGTGGGGTTAAAGTTACATTATGTAATAGTAGTATGTATTATAGATCGTGAACGGTTCTGTAACTTGCACAACTTCCACAACCTTGAGTGTGCCATCTTTTTTCATGAGGCGATCAGATGACCACGATACTTTCTGATCGAAACGTTGTTGTTTTGACTTGTTTGAATCCCGATTGTTGGATCACATCATTAAATGAGGTGGTTATAGTGGCAGATCTAGAAATTTTGGTGAGTGGTGTCAAATTTGAGGTCGTGAGAAAAATGAAAGCACAATTGAAGTGAAGATTCAAAATTTTAATACAATGTATAACTTATTTTTTCATGCTCGTAAGTTCAAATGATAATAATAACAACAATAATAATAATATACGTACTAATTTAAGTAAGATTTTTTTTTTCAAACTACTAAAATATATGCATGTTTGTATTTTGGGGATAAAGCGTTTATAAATACGCTCTTAGTCCCAAAATGAATGTCAAAAATACCTTTAAATTTACTTTTGATCAAGATCAAATTAAATATTTTTTGGACATTCATTCGTATGAAATATTAGACTACTTTTTAAGAATTTTGGGATGGAGATAGTAAAATATAAGCATGCAATTTTGTCGCAGTCACACTACAAAATTTGAGGGGGAGGGTCAATTTACAAAGTTCAAGACCATCTCCAATAGTTTGGTGCAAGAATCACACTATTTCTTCAAAATAGAGCAAATTTTGCACTAAATGTCCACCATCATCTCCAACCACCTTGCTTCAAATTTTACACCAAAAAAGCATATTCTTAGAATATTCTTTATTATTTTATTTCATCTAATATGTTTTCAGTTAAGTTGTATATTATTATAACATTATATTAAATTAATTAATGAGGCATAAAGTTCTATAATTATATTAGAATATCATATTAAATTAAATTAAATGTTAATTTTGTTGTTTTATTTTTTCTTATATTCCATAATAAAGTCGTACTTACATTTTTGGTTTGTCCCAATATAAATACGTATTTTAACAATAAAATTAAAATAAAAGGGTCATAATTAAATTAGCGCATTTAATCATTGTACAAGAAATTACAAGTGAAAGAAGTATATTATTTGAAAATATTTACAAGTCAAGTATATTTATTTTGAGACGGAGAGAGTACATATCAAAACTCGAAAAGGAAAAAAAAAAAAAAAAGAGAGAGAAGAAACTAGTATAGCGCAGCTTTTAAGTTGCGCTATATTTGAAGCGTAAAATATCCTTGCGCTATTTTGAAGATTCATTTAACATTCCGTTGGGCCGAGGTTAGTGCTAAATTGACGCCAAATATGAAGGTTTAGCGTGTGGTTGGACATGCTCTAAGGGGGGCTAAATATAGCTTTCGTAAATGTTTAATGGGCCAAGGTGAATATATTGATAAAATTTAGTGATCACTCTCACTCCTTAGGGGATTAGCGGTGGCGTGATGAAGGCCGTAAAAGTCATCAAAGTTAGGAAACCTCAATTGCGGTTGCGGATGCTCCAATCCATATATGATCATGTTCTAATTTTCACTGCAATGACACTGTGTCCTCATTAAAGGCATTTATGTCTATGTGGGTACAAGATTTGGAGTATAAAAATCCACTTTTTTTAATTTCCTTAACAAATGAAAATGGACACTCTTTTAGGAATGGATGGAGTGCTAAACACTACCTACTCATTTTTTCCATCATATTAATTTTCTGCAGACCCATGGTTGTTCCCATCCACCTCTCATCTAACTTGTTACCTACTTGATTTGATCTTCAGAATTCCTCTTGTATTATGTTGTTTGTAGGTCCGTTGATTTTTGATGACGGGTCCCTATCAAATCACAGATTACCAACTCTTCTTCACAACCCGTACTCATATGCAAAGGTGCTACCTTTCACTCATACAACTTAGATAAGTTCTTGAATGAGGAAAACTAAGGATGAATTCCATTGCCCGCCTCTGAATTTTGTCCAAGTTTGGTACCCTACCGAGGTTTTGGTTCATCTTAGTGCTCACTACTCACCCTTCAGTTCACATTTTCAATCTTCAATTGTACCTTCAAGTGAGTGGATGCTAAGAAAAGCCTAAACCTCAGGGGCTACATTGAGATTTGACCAGAACTTAGGGGTGGGCCATGTAATTAAAACGTATGACTAAGACATTGTGTTTTTTTTTCTCAAGTATTAACTGTTAAGTTTCTCTCTTATTATCTCCCCCCTGTATTTCTTTCTTACTGTTTTTGGCTCAATTTGTTTTTTCCATCTCTCCATTATTTTTTACATCAATTATTCTAAACTCGGAAAATTTCCTGCGAACAATACATCTAGGGCGTACTTATGTGTCTTATCTTTTTTAGTGTTGATTAATTTATTAGCATGTTGTTGTTACTGAATATTGATGGCATATTACTTTCAGATCTTCACAAGTTATAAACTTGCTTGATTATGTTATATAATTTCGTTGCACAAACAAGTTACATCGTTTGTTCAAAATAATAAAACAAAAACAAGTTACATTGTTAGAATACTATCTTGATCAGTTTGATAAATATCCAAATATCTTAACTAAATATTAATTCAATCTTTAAAATGAAATGGAAAATTAAGAATTAATTGAAGGGAAAATCTGGGTGTTGTACTGATACTCTCATATATGAAAAAGGCACACATGTCGTAGCTAGAAATTAGGGATTGCCCTTTAGAATGTTCTCACGCAACAGACAATTTTCATTAATATAGTAGCTTGATGTGGTGTTTATCGTCTAATGAATTCATATTATTGTGAAGTCAATTTCAACGAAATCTTGAAGCACATTATTATGCCAATAATTTCGTTTTAGCACTCTAATTATTTATTCATTAATTGATTACCCAGATTGCCAACATAATAATTATTGATTCACCCGTTTCTGCTGGATTCTCTTATGCAACAACGAATGAAGGTTATTATTCCGACGATACTAAAGCAACAAAAGATGCTTGCACATTTCTAAGAAAGGTATGCATATATATATCCTATGTACCACTCTTTATTGTTCTTGCATAAGAGACTACTAATTGCTCCAAAAGGTCCTACTTTTTTGTAGTATAATGAATGTTACATCTTTAAATGCTAAGCTAGGAATGCTAATTCTCCATAACCTAAATGAGTGTCCTACCTATTTATAGTTTTAGGAACTAAACAAAGTTGACTTTCAAGTGATTTTAGTAGCACATGTACATATGTGCCCCGATCGTCACGTTATAGCATTTCAAGTGAACATTGTCATATGATCTTTTGCAAACGCGAATTTAGTAATTTCATAGAGAATGGACAGTTACTTTTTTGGACAAAATTCGCATTTTCGAGTAACAATCATATCTAGCTTTTAGAAACACTCATTACTAATGGAGGGAGTATATTTATTCAAAATTTGTTGTCAAGTTTAAAATGTCAGTTGTCCTTTGTCATCCATGGCACAAGGCTTGGTGGTCTCCTGTATTGCATCTTTGATCTCCTTTGTCAGTTGTCCACCGCTATATTAGGAATGAAAGGGATAATTATATTATTCAAATTAGCAGAAATGTTTCTTCCAAGGGAGGTCATGGGAAGAAATTCAAGAGGTCAGAGAATGAGATGTTTACACTTTACAGTGCTTGAGTTACATTTTCATGCAGCAAAAGTTGACACATTATCACATTTCTGTTTTAAGTATTTCCCCTGCCCTATAATAAACGTCGCGTTTTACTTGTCAACGTTTTTAAAAAATTTGCTTCACATGTTTGTGCTTTGTTTGTACATTGGTAAAAATGCACCAAGACTGTTTCCTTTTCTAGAAACGAGACATTTATTTTTGGACGAACCAAAAAGGAAAGTGCGACATTTATTGTGGGACAGAGAGCGTACTTATTACCAATATTAGGTTGTTTCTCTCGTTCTTGAATAGTAACATATTCTAAAAAAAATTGCAGTGGTTGTTGGATCATCCTGAATTTGACAAACATCCAGTATATATTGGTGGTGACTCTTACGCTGGTATTTTTGTGGCGATGCTTGCGGCTTATGTATCAGAAGGTAACTTTTTAATCAAAATCTATCATTATTTATTTTGGGACCTCATGATATTGTTTGCATTTATGGGGTCCAAGCTCTATTCTATTTGCATTTGATAATAATAATAATAAAAAAAAATTAAAACTCAAGTCACATGAGTTCCAATTTAGTCTTACAGATAGGTGTGTAATAACTTTCATAAGCTTTCTCCATTACTTGGTCATGTGTTAGTCATGCTTTCTTAGTCTTGATAAATTAACGGCAAAAGGCTAACATTTGTCAAAATAGGACTCATTTTAAGAATTTAAAAACATTTGGATCCTATTTAGTTAAACTTTGGACTACTAGACAACATAGTTCAAAGTTTAATCTTTAGAAGTTAAAATACAATTAACTCAAGATTATTTCTACACTATTATTTTCATCTGTCTGAACTTTCACATGCTACATTTTATAGCTATTGAAGTTGGACTCATGCCAAACACAAATCTCCAAGTAAGTTTGCTTTTTTTTTTTTTTTTTTTTTTTATTTTATTTTATACAATGTTAGAGTAAGAAGTTTTTTCTAAGGATTGTTAGTGTACTTATAACAGATCTTTATCTACCAATGGGTTATAACTTGACCTAATAGTTATTATAAATTGGTTAAAACAAAATGGCCAAACTTCATTGTCATCCATTGTACTTTCACCCAGCTTTCATTCTAACCGTTGTACTTTTTTCTTAACAAAAAAACATTGTACTTTGGAAAACCTTTCATCCAAATACCAAATTTGTGCTCTAATTCGTGCAATCCGTGCCCTAGTCCGCAAATTTGGGAGCTGGATGATAGGTTTTCCAATGCACAACGGGTTTTATCGATAAAAAAGTATACTCCCTCCGTCCAATAACAATGTGCAAAAACTTCTCTTTTGGGTATTCCATTGATAAGTCACACTTTCCTTAAATGAACATTTTATATATGTTTCTATTCAATGGGACTCACTTGTGAAATTCACAACAACTATCCACTACTATTCCCTACCCCACTTTCTCTCTCCTACCTCACTTTTCATACTCACAACAACTACCCACTACTATTCGCTCCTTAATTCCCGCGCACACCCAGGTGCATGCACATTGTTATGGGACGGAGGGATTAACTGTTAATGTGTAAGCCCCCTCAAAGTACCTAAAACGAACTTAGGCCAAACAAAACTATCGTGATGCCACTTAGCAACTCATAGTTCGTTGTATGTCAATTTATATAGTTTTTTAAACGAAAATTGTAGTTATGTGTTGTTAGCAAAGAGCTATTATTATGACGTATTTTAAACTATTATTGATTTATAGTACGAGATAATGTGTAAATGTGTGTTGTATTTGTTTGTATGTGTATATAGTATGCAATTATTTATATGGGAATCTAATAAATACTCTCCATATACTACATCTAAATATACATGAGGATTGAAGCAATCTAAAATACACTATTAATCCCCTTGGTTGAAAATTTAGTGCTGATGACACTTACCCTTATATACATTCCTTGACAGTAATAGAATACCCAGCATTATTAGGAACCCAAACTATGTAACCCCATTATGGAAAATTATATGTTGGCATAATTTAATGGTAGCATTTTAGTGTTGTACAGTACAATCATCTATGCATATGTTGGTTTCAGTGTACTACACTTTATGTTTGTTGTAAAGGATATATGTTGATGTATATGTGGATGCATTAGTACTCTTGGTCCATCTTGGAGCAGAAGAGTTCTTAGACTAAAGTCTTTACTCTCTTAAATTTTGATTTTTTGATGAAGAATATTTTGTATTATACTTCAGGGATATGTTCTCGGCAACCCATTGATAGACTGACTCTATGGTTCCATATGCTCATCTAATGGCATTAATATCAGACGAGTATTTTGAGGTTATCACTTACATCATGAACTACGTGATTTATTAAAACCCTTTGTCCCGGAAAGTAGTCTCTCCTTTTTAGTGGAAAATTTAACTGAACGTTGACCAACACTTACATTAATTTAGTTAACCCAATGAAAGTCTAAAAAATTATTATTCATGGTGAACCAATAATTTTTTTTTTGGAATTATGTTGGAATAATTTTTTGTTCCTAAATCTTTGGTCAAAGTCCATTCAAAATAATCACTAAAAACGTGGGACTATCTTCCAGAATGAACGGAGTATGATTTATATTTGTATGTAATAGTATGGTTTTGCATATCCAGTCAGCTAAAAGCAGCTGCCGAGGTGACTGTTACAAGAGATCCAAGCAACGAAAAGTGCCTTCTTGATCTTCAAAACATAGACAAGGTAAGAATGGTAGAGTAACTTTTCTCTAGAATATTGCATGATATGCCCTCCGTCCTATAATAAATGTCGCATTTGACTTGTTAACAATTTTTAGGAATGTACTTTACCTGTTTGTACAATGCTTGTAAGATGGTAAAGTTGCACTGAGTGTATTTCCTAATTTAGAAGCGTGGCATTTATTTTGGGATGGACCATAAAGGAAAGTAGGATATTTATTATGGGACAGAGGGAGTAATACAATTAGAAAATAACATTTGCAACATGAGTGACTTATAGAGAATCTAAGTCTTGTATATTTCAGAAACTAAGATAATCTTGGTTTTAACTATGTTCATTTGATTATGTTACCAAACAGCTTACAACAAATATACTGCCTTCATGTTAATCAAGCATGTGTTTAGTGTCAACTATGATTAAATTATTGTGCAGAAAATACTAAGATTGAAGAATATTTGAATGTTTCATCAGTAAATATTGAATTCGAACGAGAAATTCATCTCAATTTATATGCAAAACAAAATTTAAAATCTTATGATATATCTAGTAGAACTTAAAAATGGAATAAAGAAAGGAGTTGCAAATCAGAATATGGAGAGAAATGTGATGAAAATCCGTAACTCCCAAGTGGGAAGCGCGCGGGTCCCGTCCATGAAGCGAAACGCGCGCGCGGTGCAAGGTAGTTACGAGAGGCACGCGCTTTTGACAAGACATAAAAACATAAATGACACTAAAAGTTAACCATGTTATTCATTTTAGTCCAAAACTAATGGAATCAGTTAAGAACTTAACATAAGTAACATAAATCAACAAAAAACAAGTAAAATAAAAGACTATGTATGCAATCAGCGTATGAGAGGTCCAAGGCGGGGTGTCTACAGTTAGTAGTTAGATTTACTGTCGTTGATGGCAGTATTGTTATGAGTAATTATTTTTTTCTCAAGCAAGACCGATTAAAAAGTTATTTCCAATGGATTTGGGGCCTGTTCATTCCGTACTGGACTGCACAGAAGCCGGTTTAATCTTACTATAAGATGTAACTCACGTAATAAAATATGTAACCCATTTTCACGATTCCCTATAAAATGTAACACTTGCACTCTAAAAGACTCATCTACTACAAAATGTAACACTTGTACTCTAAAATACTCATCTACTATAAAATGTAAGTCATCTACAGACTACAATAAAAATCCGATTGTTGTATAGTTAGACTACACAGACTCGGATCCATTTCCAGTAGCCCTTGTCTGCTTTACCTTAGTGGTTTTTGGCTTTAAAACTGTTTACACCTGAAATTTTACAGTGCATTGAAGATATTAATCTCCACCAAATTCTCGAACCCAAGTGTAGGGCTGATGATGGATTACAGAAACGAGATGAATCCCAATTGAGGCCACAATCTCATGAAGAGGTTATCCTCTTGCCTTCTCAAAGAGAGGAGCCATGTCTGGAGGTATCCATGTCCTCTCTCTATCCGTCCCTTATTTGATTTGTACAGTTTTATTCAGTGGCAGAGCCAGGAATATTTAAAAGCGGGGCGAAATTGCATAACATTTTTAAAGGGAAAAAAAACTGTTACTGCATTTAGTTTTTTACATAAGAGGGGGGGGGGGGGGGATAGTCTAATATATTGCACTAATACCGCTAACTGTTAAATAAAATTGCACTAGTAAAATTTTATTATTTTAACAGTGGGGCAATTGCCCCCTTTCACTACACTTACCTCCCCCTGGTTTTATTTATATATGTATATATGTGTGTGTATATATATATGTATATGCATGCATAGCTAAATAATTCATAATACAGGAAATAAGAAACATGCTCTGTGCGAAATGGGCAAACGATCCGGTTGTACGACATGCACTCCATGTTCGAAAAGTTAGTCTACTTTGGAACCAATGTCTAGAACTCTACATTACATATACATATATTATTGAATCAAATATTTCGTGTGTGTATATCAGGGAACACTAACTTCAGCGTGGGTGAGGTGCAATGACACTTCGTCAGCTTATGTAACTGATGTGCCAAATGTTATTGAGTATCATAAAAGGCTCAGTAAGAAGGGATATCGAGCTTTAATATATAGGTCTGTCCACAACTTGATCAAATATTTTCCGTGGATGTGTTGGAATGTGTTCATTTAAATATTGAAAATCCATATCGTCCCCCCCCCCCAAAAAAAAAGAAGAAGATTGTCTTTTTTGACAAGTCAACATCTTTACGTTCCAACCAGTTATGGGATATTTTTTTTTTTTTTTTTTTTTTTTTTCATTTTCTCCCCCTCTCTCTCTCCGTCTCTCTCGGATGGAGTATAGGATTTATACTCCGTATTAGTTTTGGTTTAACCTCTAAATGAATTGCAGTGGTGATCATGATATGACTATCCCATACATAGACACGCTAGGTTGGATACGTACGCTCAATTTGAGTACTGATGAACCCTGGAGACCTTGGTTTGTTGATCATCAAGTTGCAGGGTTTGTTCTTAAATTCGCTTTTATATCGACGTTTTATTTCTTCTTTTTTTTTTTTTTTTTCCCTAGACAAAGGATTGAATCTGTTTTCTTTTCTACAGATTTACAGAGAAGTATCGTGGAAGCAATGGATTCCCTCTTACCTTCGCAACAGTTAAGGTAAGAAATTACTTCCGTTACATTTTTAAATGATGTAAAATATTCATTAAGTACTAACTTTTTTTTTTTTTTTTTTTTTTTTTTCTCGGTTCTGCTACGTTTAGGGAGCTGGACATGTTACACCAGTAGACAGGCCGAAGGAGAGCTTTAACATGCTTAGAAGATGGTTCTCTCATTATCCTTTGTGATTAATTTTATATTTTGAGAGAAATGTTTCTTGTTTCATTCTCCTCCAATTTTTTTAGATCATTTTTCAATAAATGAATTTGTCCCAATCTTCATTCATAAAACTGTAAACTTTAGCAGGAAAGTAGCTGAATATTTTGTTCAATAAGGGCGTTAGAATAAAAGTGTACCCTTCGAATTGTGCAAGTATACTCATTATTTGAGACAAGTACACTTTAATTTATTTATTTTTTAAATTATGGATGAGTTGTGGATATTAACATCCTTTTAATAGTTTTAGTGATTGTCAGATTATTCTGTTCTGTTTGTTTAAGGATTTTTTTTTAAAAAAATTTAAGGATGTCAACTAGTCTAATACTCGTGCGTTAAATGCATAGTCAATTTCTTTTTTTTTTTGGAACAAATTAGAGGATCTAAATCAAAAGAGTTACTATAATTATAAATGTACACCTAATTGACTGAAGTCAGAAAAATGGAGAAAACATACGAGGAAACACAAGTGAACAAACAAGGATTTAACGAACCCAATATTTAAAGGAATCCACTTAAGAATATAAGCCAAAATCATCACCCTAAGGAACTCAATCTAAGGGATAAAATACAACAAGAAGACATTCATCTTCTTAAACAAGTCCAAAACTCAATGATATTATATAGCTCAACTCACTATATGCATTACAATTGCACTACAAGGGTATTTATAGTTATCTTGGAACATCCATTTAAGTTTTGGAATAAAAAATATTTAAAGGATAAACCTAAAAACTAATTACATATAGATAAGATAGAGGATACATCTTGAAACTCTAGAAATAAGACAAAATTCGGATGAATCTTTTGACTACCCTTCGGTCAAGCGTAACTCTCTCCAGAAAATTCCAAATGGCAAACCGTAAAGATGGTTAGAAACAAGACTTGTATACTTTCCAATGATATATTGAACACCTGCTGAACATATGTCTATAATTATCAGATTGCCCTTGAATCGAACCCCAAATCCCGATTCAGTATTTTCTTTGCCGACAACTTTTTTTGTACCAACCTTTTCGATATTTTTTGACACCGGAAAGTGCAGCGGAAAGAAAAGTAACGATAAAAATGATAGTAACGGATACAATTCTCACCACTTCAATTAATCCACCTTGGAGATATAGGGCATAAACACTCACCACTCGACGGAATCCACCTTGGAGATATAGGGCATAAACACTCACCACTCGATGGAATCCACCGAAGAGATATAGAGTGAACGATGTTGTTCATAATTCAATGGAATCCACCAAAGAATAACAGCAAGCAAGAAGGCACAAAGCACAACTTATATTTTATTAAACTCAATAATCAACTCTGTACTCCACAATGACTACTTGTATGGTATGTATAGATTACTTGGAACATCCTTCCAATCTTAGGAATATTAAATTTTTTAAAAGATTAAAACAATAATAATTACTTAGATAAGATAACTTAGAGAGCTCAAAAGACTTATGACGCGAGAAACAACACTCCATGTATTATTGAGATTCTTTGTTGATGGGGTGAATTTTCGTTTCAAGAAACTATTAGAAAGATCGGTTTGATATTATAGTCTAAATAAAAACACCAGAATTTTTGATGTAGCGCGAGAAGCTAGGACAAGGCCAAACAGAGGATCAAGCGTTGAAAGAGATGTGAGTTATATACAATTATTGAGTCTTTTGATTTGGTTAAGAAGATGGATTTCTTCTTGTTCTATCTTATCGCTTAGGTTAGGTTACTTAGGGTAGTGATTTTGGCTCATATTCTTATGTGGATTTCTTTGAATATTGAGTTCGTTAAACCCTTGTTTGTTCACTTGTGTTATCTCCGATGATTTTTCCATTTTTCCGGCGTCAAATTGGTATCAGAGCTTTAGTCGAAATGCTTCCGCGACATTACCTTGCTCATGAAAATGCCTACATGATGTGATGGTGAAAGATCTTAGGAGACAAGTGCAACAACCCAAGCGTCGTCTTGCACGCTACGAAGCTTTAGAACATGATTAATCTAATGAACATTAAAAAATTGTTATTGATAGTATGTATAATGGTGAATCAATAAACAAAATTAAATTTTCATTAGAATATTTAAATTAAATTAAACTTATTGCTCAAAGTACCTTCATGTTAACATAAAAAAAGAGAGAGACAAATCATTTTAAAACTGAGAGAATATCATCTTGACATCTCCCACGTATGACATGATTTCATGATAAGATATCTTCTTAATATATATTTTTTGTCATTTTATATACATCTTTAAATTTATTTACTTTTCTTTAAAATATCTAATAATCATACAAAATAATAATAAATATATAAAAAAAAAAACACATGTGCTACACACGGGTTAACCTCTAATAATATTTTACAAACTCCAAATACAATAAGTGAGAAGGGACAAAATGTTTTTTTTTTTTTTTTTTTTTTTTTGCTTATCACCTTTTGACACACTCCACTACGATGAAATTCCGTTTTTAATTATTTATACTGTATGTATTTTGTTTTTTGTAATTTTAGCCATCTTATTACATATATGTATTTAATTTAATCTTACCCCTTAAAATACATCTAAAAAAAAATAATTCTTGTAAATAAAAACAAACAAAATTAACGACAAATTACCAACAATTATGACAATTAAAAACACTTAAAAGATACACCATCCGACCACAAATATAAACAAAAAAAATAATAATCATAAAGCATACATATTAAGAAGGTGTCAAAGTTGATTAATTGTCTTGATTTTACAACAAAAACATGTTAAAATTATTAACATATCCTCATTTATATGTGTAATAGATATACACATGTATATGAAAATGAAAAATCAATTAGGGGTATTTTAGGTAAAAGAGTATTAAATAAAGTTATATTTAATGAGTTTGTCTTGAAATTGATGAAATTTGTTTATGTTTAAAGTCAAAATAAAAAAAAATACGAGTATTTTTTATGCTTATATTTATGGGTAGAAGGAGCACATAAGAGCATTCACAATGGTAGAGCTCTTTGAGCTAGTTTTTTTTGTGACCCCCATATGCCAAGTCAACATATAAAAGACTCAAAATTTCTTTCACAATGATAAATATTTAAAAATTAATGCCAACATGAGGAATTAGTGATTAATGAACATATTTTTTTTGGGAAACTAGTTCCTCCATAAGTTATAAAAAATCACGTTTTTATAGAGTTTAAGGTTTAGGGTTTTTGTAAGGTTTTGGATTTAGGGTTTAATGTTTACGATTTAGGGTTTAAGAGTAATACTAATATTAAAAATTGGATTTTTTATAACTTATGGAGAAACTGGTTTCCTCCAAAACATACTTATTAATGTAAGAGTAGCTCTTTGCAGAAGGAGCTACTCAATAAAAAGCTCTTTCAAAACTTCACAATGGTAAAAAGCTCAAAAAAACTCTTTCATAAAAATAAAAAGTCTCCAAAAGTTCCTATTGTGGATGCTTAAATCTGGAGCTTTAACCAATGGCCTTCTGGCCTAGTGGTATTTGGGTGAGTGTGTAAGGGCTTCCTTTCGATTCCTCCTTGGGGGAAAAAGTGGAGAATCCAAAGTTTCATAACCCCATAGAGGTTTGTTGTGCGCTGCAGGTGATCATTCAGATGGCGGGATGTCTATGGCAAGAGGACTACCAGATGACGCAAGGACGTGTATGACAAGAAAACTACCAGATGGCGCGAGACGTCTATGAAAAATTACAACATCAACCCGTAGAGCAAGTATCATTCGATGTAATATGTTCAACAATGGTGAAACTTCATAGGAACTTATAATAGGTAGGGCTATAGATAGACTGTAATAGCTCTATAGGGGTTTGTAAACGAGGACAATTGTCTTGAAATGAATGATATTTTACAACTGAAAAAAAAATAAAAAAATAAAAACGGAGCTTTGTAGTTTTTAAAAAGGTTAATTGCAATTTGGTTACCTGAGTTTTACAAAATATTGCAATTGGGTATCGAGTATGTAAATGTTCAAATCCGGTTCGTATGTTTGTATTTTTGTTGCAATGTGATGTAAAAATGGATGTGGTGTTAAAAATTTAACGAAATCTGGGTCATGTGCAATACATATGACATTTTACGGGGTATTATAGTCTTTTTACAGGGCATGGGTTTTGTATTAACAAATACTAACGAAGTTGACCAAATTTTTTTCAAATAAGTCCTTATATGTAAAAAAAAACTTAATGAAATCTATAACCCCGTTAAACACCAACACCATCTTCATCATTCTAACACCACCATCACCACTTGCCACTGTCTCGACACTGCCTCCCGCCACCAACTCAAATCACGGCATGCCACCAACTTAGTTTACTGCCACCAACCGCCAGCGAACCAATAACCACAACCACCAACATACCTTAATCCAAACCCCATTATCCAAACCTGAGATAAAAAAGCCAAGAAGCTTACACACACATTCAGATATATGAGTTTGAAGAACACAAGAAGCACACATGCACACAAAAAAATAAAAATCAAAAAATGAAATCAATACCCACACACAAAAATCAAAGAAAAATATTCACAAATCTGAGAAGGTGGGCGAAGAAATTCCAGACACAAGCACAAATCTTCATCTTTATGCAAGTCCGGCGCCCATGCTCACCATCTTTGTCGCTAATAAACGCCGGAGCACACTCGCACACAAACAAAAATAGGGCAGGAGATGGGGGGAGGGAATCAAGATTACCAACCAATCTAAATTTTGATCCAGATAAAACAATCTGGATTTCGATCTAGATCGATATATATATATAGAGAGAAAGAGTTGGTGGGTAGGTGTTTCTTTTGTGGATTGCCAGAGATAGAGGGAAATAATGAAATTGGGACGAAGAAGATGAGGGAAAGGGGGAAGGGGTCGGTGATGGGGAGAGGAGGGTTGGGAGCCAGACCACCAGAGAGAAGGAAGAGAGTCGGAGATGGAGGGGGGGGGGAGAAATGAATCTGAAATTAGGGAGAGAAAAAGGGGGGGGGGGATATCAAAAGGTACGGTTGCTTCGAAAATGTCAACTTTACCCTTAATATTTCATGTGCAAGCCTCATACTTGTGAAAAGACTATTTTGCCCCCGTAAAATGTCATGTGTACTGCACATGACCCAAATTTCGTTAAATTTTTAACACCCCATCTATTTTTACATTACATTGCAACAAAAATACAAACATAAGAACCTGATTTGAACATTTACATATTCAATAACCAATTGCAACATTTTGTAAAATTCAGGTAACCAAATTGCAATTAACACTTTTTAAAATGCGATAGGATTTGCTCAAAGGGTGTTGTTATACACACCCGTAAAATTAATTAGTACACCTATAAGTATCTTGAAATTTTAAATGGTACAACACTGTAATGCACATTTACGGGTGTATTCATTAATTTTATGGGGGTGTATAACAACACCCTTGCTCAAAAAAATAAAAAAAATGCGATAGGCCTTCTTCTCTTTTTCAAGATTATCCGAGGGGCAAATAGCACATTAGTGCCTCAAAGATTCATACGAGTTGCAATTTAGGTCCTAATGTTCCAATTTTGGCAATTTGGTGCCTAATGTTCACCTTTTGTGGCGAAATGGTTTTCTTTGGATGATTATGGATTGAAGCTAACGAAATTAAGAAAATTTTAACGAGCTTCTTTAAAAATTACATTTCTTACTCATAAAGTTCAATAATTATTGATGTTGACCCATTTTGTTAAAAAACTTTACAACTCCTAAAATTATATATATATATATATATATATATATATATATATATATAATATTATATTAATAAAAAATGTATATTTTAATTAACCCAAAAAAAACATAATAAATATCAAAGTAAAATATTGTTTATCAATTAAAATAATTTTTTTTTGAATAGTAGTAAAAATTATAAAAAAAATACCTTGCACTAAATTATTTATAAGTCTAAGTCCTTAAATAAAGGGGCCAAAATTATGTTTAGAAAAAAAAGTAAAGGGCTAAATTTAGATATTAGTCCATAGTTTAGCCTTAAAAAAAAATTAACCTAAATTTGCTTGAAAATGGAAAATAAAAAATCAAACCTAAATTTCTACTTTCTTCGTCTCCTTCCCCCCACCCACACACACACATACACCAGCCACCTTCACATCTCTTCTTCTCACATGATTTCTCTTACTCCCACAACGCCAACTTGCCTTTCTGGGTAAGAAATGCAATTTTTAAAGAAACTCGTTAAATTTTTCGTTAATTTTATTAGCTTCCATTCATGATCATCCAAAAAAGACCAATTTCGCTATAAAAGGTGAATATTAAGTATCAAATTGCCAAAATTGAAACATTAAAACCCAAATTACAACTCATATAAAACTTTGGGGCACTAATGTGCTATTTGTCCATTATCCGAGTTCAAGTTGGGGTTGAAGGAGGACAAATTGTCTGGGGGTTTTGTATTGCTGACAAAGATACTTAAATACGGTATGGATTCCAGTTCCACGTTTGGCTGTGGGAGTACAATTTCACGACACCTATTTGGAAATGTTAGGCACTTGGTTCTATGTGAATGAAAGCTATAGCTTTGAATGTATTGAGCTCAATTTACAGTTTTCCCCAATTCAAATTTGTTTCCGTTATTTAATACTATCCATTTTTCTATGACTCGTTTCAGCAATTCATCTAGATGGAAGATATGGGGGATCGTAATCTTTGCTCTTCTCAATGTTGCTTTCCCACGCTCGATTATCGACGCCCTACCTGGATTTTCCGGCGATCTTCCTTCCAAACTTGAGACTGGGTTAGCATTTTTTTTTCACTTCAATTCTTGAATTGGGTGTTTCTTGATTATTAATTTGATACTGAAAATTTGAGATATTATTGAGTATTTTGATTTACGATTTTTGGAAGGTACTTAACGGTTGGGGATTTGATGAGGTTGATTTTTTTTTTCCTTTTTTTCACTTCAATTCTTGAATTGGGTGTTTCTTGATTATTAATTTAATGCTGGAAATTTGAAATATTGTTGAGTATTTTGATTTACGATTTTGGAAGGTACATAACGGTTGGGGATTTTGATGAGGTTGAATTGTTTTATTACTTTTTTGAGTCGGAAGGGAACCCTAAAAAAGACCCTCTACTACTTTGGCTGACCGGTGGTCCTGGTTGCTCTGGAGTTTCTGCATTCATTGATAAGAAAGGTACTCCCTCTGCCCCGCTCCCGCTTTAAGGTTCTTACTTTCCTTTTTGGTCGGTCTCAATTTAAGGTTCTTATTTTACTTTATTACTTAAAATGGAAAATGAGACCCACTTGTTATTCTCACAACAAAAACTCCTTACCCACTTTCTCTCTCCTACTTTACTTTTCATACTCACAACATTATTTTTCCTTAATCTCTGTGCAAAATCAAACTCAGAACCTTAAATCCGGATGGATGTAGTATTTTTTTTTTTCAATAGTTGAAGTTGTACATTGTGTTAAACTACATGATGTAGTCAAACTTCTCAAGGATATTGCTTTAGTTGATTGTATAATCATGGATTTGCACTTAAAATTATTTCCTCGGTTCGAAACGAGTCTCTTTTTGGTGTACATTCATGAAATTAGGCTTAAGTTAGCTTTTTAAAAGTACTGGTGTCCACTTTCCAAAAGAAAATTGTTCCCAAGTGATTACCCATTTTCTTGGTGGAGTTAAAGTTACTTTATACTGTATATTATACGGGTCATGAAACTTCTGCAATTGAGGTTCGGTAACTTGTGTGATATCATGACCTTAATCGAGCCATCTCATTTCATGCGCCGATCAGATGAACAGGATGTTTTTTTTTTTTTTTTTTTTTTTTTTTTTTTTTTTGACTTGTTTTAATCCAGATTGTTGGATCACATCATTAAATGAGGTGGGGTAATCAAGGCCGTGATAGTCATCAATTAGGAAACCTTAACTTCGGAGGCTCCAAACCATAGATAATCATGTTCTAATTTTTACTTGCAATGACACTGTCGTCATTAGGAGTATTCATGTGTATGTGGTACTACTAAAATTGTACTCCCTTTGTAGCGGAAAGTTAGTCCCTCTTTTTTCGTTGTTACTACAAATGAATTTTGAGCAATAATATAGATTACTTTTAGAATAATACTAGGGGCACAAAAAAGTCACAAAATCTTGCTCACAAAATCCTAGGTGTAATGATTTTATTGGTGCTTTTAATTAGAGTGTGGCGGGTGCATTATCGATGCAACCAATAAAATATCGCCACCTCATGTTGTGAGCATGATTTTGTGCCCCTAGCATTGCTCCTACTTTTAATCATGTTAATAAGAATCTAAAAATCGGTATTGATAGTATTTATAATTGTATATCAATAACAAGCTGCAGATTTTCATTAGGATAATTAAAAATAGCCTAAATTATAGCTTAAAATTCATATAATAACGAAAAAAGAGCGACTAACTTTCCGGGACTTAGGGAGCATAAAAGTCCATTTTCTTAATTTCATTGAAAACTGAAATTGGACACCTAATGGATGGAGGGAGTACTGAAACACTACCAATTCATTTTGATCGATCTTATTAATTTGCTACAGACGCACGGTCGTTCCTGTCCACCTCTCATCTCACTTGTTATCTACTTGTTTTGGCCTTCACAATTCTTCGTGTGTTATGTTGTTCGTAGGTCCATTAATTTTTGATGTCGAGTCCCTATCAACTCGGAGCTTGCCAAACTCTTCATCCAAACCCGTACACATATTCAAAGGTGCTACCTTTCAGTTATACAACTCAGATGAAAGTAGTCGAATGAGTAGAACTAAGGATTAATTCTTGTCCCCGCCCGGGAGGGTGTCCCCCCCCTCCCCGAGGTTTTGGTTCATCCTAGTGCTCAATGCTCACCCTTCAAATTCACATTTTCAATCTTCAATTTAAATTAAACTACAAAAGGGTGGAGTCTGTGCAAAGTCTAGATTGCAGGGCCTGCATTGAGATTTGACCAAACCTTATGGTGGGCCATGAATTAAACCATGAAACTAAGGTGGGGTGTGTTTTTTTTTTCTCCTTTCTGAAAAGTGTTTTCACTAGGTTTAAGCTCCTTTCTTAGTGCCCCCCCCCCCCATGGTATTTCCTTCTTACTTTCTCTGACTCAACTATTTTTCATCTCCATCTCTGCATAATTTTTTACATCAATTATTCTAAACTCAGAAAAAACTAGACTGAAAATACATCTAAATAGGGCCTACTAGTATATGTTATATTCCTACTCTTGATCAATTTATTAGCATGTTGTTACTGATGCTTCTAGATCTTCACAGGTTATGAGCTTGCGCGATCATTAGCCTGTGCAGTTCATTTACCGAACATCATGTGATATAATTCCGTTGCACAAACAAGTTACAGTGTTAGAATACTATCTTGATCAAGTTAGGCAAATATCCGAATATCTTAAGAGAGTATGAAGTTCAATTTTTAAATAATGAAGATTCCTAGTGGAGTTCTGAGATGCTAGATTTTGAAATTAGGACATAAGCAAGGAGGGGGAAAAGAAAGCAGAATGTAAATGATAGCCCTGAATTATGTTGGCGACTTAGCACAAGAGAAAGAAAGTTACTTATATACAACGAACTCCTCTCTCCATCCTAGAAAAAATAAATCACATTGAACATTTCAAACTTTTAAAGGATGTAGCTTTATTTGCTTATACCTTCATGAAAGTGAACAAATATTTTTTTCAATCCTTTCTGGAAATGGGACTCTTTTTATGGGACATTACGAAAATGGAAAGAGTGATTTTCTTTTGGGATGGAGGGAATAACAAATAGAAGATGGAATGTTCTATTTTTATGATTTTATAATATGAAGATGAAATTCTTAGAAATTAGGGATTTCCCTTTGAATTTTTTTCACGGAATGGACAATATTCATATCTATAGATAGCATGATGTGGTGTTTATCCTCTAATTGATTCCTATTATTGGGAAGTCGATTCAATGAAATCTAGAAGCACATTATTATGCCCATACTTTCGTTTTGAGCACTCTAATTATTATTTCGTTATATTGAATATCCAGATTGCCAACATAATATTTATTGATTCACCCGTCGCTGCTGGATTCTCCTATGCAACAACAAATGAAGGTTATTATTCCAATGACACAAAAGCAACAAAAGATGCTTGCACATTTCTAAGAAAGGTATGTATAGATCCTTAATACCACTTCTTATAATTCTTGCTAAAGAAACTTCTTTTGTCTTCGTAATTGCTCCAAAAGTTCCTGCTTTATTTTTCAGTTTTTAGGAACTTAAGAAAGTTGACTTTCAAGTGATTTTAGTAGCACATGTGCATATATTTTTTTGATTAGAAGAAATGTTTGTTCCAAGGGAGATCATTGGAATAATTTGAGAGGTCAGATAATGGATGTTTACGGTGCTTGAGTTACATTTTCATGCAGCAAAGTTGACACACTATCACGTTTGTTTTAACTACTTATTAGCATTTTTAGGCAGTTTCTCTCATAATTGAAAACTAACGCGTTCAAAGAAATTTCACAGTGGTTGTTGGATCATCCTGAATATGACGAACATCCACTATATATTGGTGGTGACTCTTACGCTGGTATTTTTGTGGTGATGCTTACGGCTTATGTTTCAGAAGGTAATATGAATCAATACCTACCATATTTACTTTTTGACCTCATCATATTCTTTGCGATTATGGGGTCTAAGCTCTACTCTATTTGTAATTGACAATCCAAATATTAGAGCTCAACTCAAATTAGTTCCATTTTATTCATAAGGATAGGCGTAGTAGCTTTCACGAGCTTTCTCCATTGCTGATCATGCGTCAGTCATGCATTTCCTAATATGGTCTTGATAAATTAACGGAAAAGGCTAACATGTGTCACAATGGGACTTGTTTTAAGAAGTAAAAAACATTTGGATCCCATTTAATTAAACTTTTGGACTAGTAGTCAACATATTTCAAAGTATAATCTTTGAAAGTTGAAATTGCAATTAACTCAAGATTACTACTAAACTACTATTTTCATTTGTCTACTTTCACATGCTACATTTTATAGCTATTGAAGCTGGACTCATGCCAAGCACAAATCTCCAAGTAAGTGTTTTTTTTGTTTATTACGTATGAAATTAGAATAACAAGTTTTTCTAATGCCATGTAGCCAATTTATTTGATTTTTTTTTTGGCATTCTGAGTGTGTCATGTCATTTGAACTGCTAATTCGCTCCAAGTCGATCTTTATCTATCACCAAGTGATACACATGACCTAATAATTAATTATAAATTGGTTAAAACGTAAAGTATCACGATGACACTTGATAATTCATAATTCATCGTTTGTCAAAATAATTAGTTTTGCAAATGAAAATACTTCTTTGTGTTATTCGCATGGAGCTATTATTATGGAATATTTTTAACTAATACTCCCTCCGTTCCGGGTAAGTTGCAACATGGAAGGGGAAGCACAAAAATTAAGAAAGGAGAATAATGAGTGGTTGAGAGGAAGAGAGAGAATGAGTGGAGAATAATGAGTGGTTGGGAGGAAGAGAGAGAATGAGTGGAGAATAATGAGTGGTTGGGAGAAAGAGAGAGAATGAGTGGAGAATTATAAAAGTAATAAAGAGTTTCCTTATTTGGCATTGTTGCAACTTAAATGGAATGCCCAAAATGGCAAATTGTTGCAACTTACCCGGAACGGAGGGCGTATTGATTGATAGTATGATATGATGTATGTATGCATGTGTTGTATTTGTGTTTATATGCATATATAGAATATGTACTCATGTATATGGTACTTTAGTATTTGATAATTACTCTCCAAGTACTACTTTATCTGAATATCTATAAGGGCCAGGGCCGGTTCTGTAGAATTTGGGGCCCGAAGGCAAACCATTTAGTTGGGGCCCTTTAATTCCCGCATGAGCAACAGGACGATGGTGTTCTCGAATCTCTACTTTTCTCTCCATATTTCCGCATTTCATCTTTTTACCTATTGGAGATATATATTTCCGTCTTTCGTTAGGTTTTGGTAGTCCTGGACAATTGGACCCTAAAATCATACACTAACAACGAGACTAGGAGGTTTTTCTTAATAAACTGACTACGACTTGGACTTGACTAGTTGAGTTTTTTATAAGGAAATATTGCAATAAATTTTAGTGATAATTGCAAAGGATTTACGAAAACACTCCATCTAAATTTAGTGATACATTCAAATAATACAAAGAAATGTTGTAATAATTGCAAATAATTCATTAAAATATTGGAAAAAGATAATCAAACTTGCTATTAATTAAGCCAAAGGAATGAGAAATGAAAGTCCAAACTTTACTAATGAAGTTTGGAGAGTAATTATTAAGAGAGAGAGAGAGAGAGAGAGAGAGAGAGAGAGAGAGTAATGTGTTTGGTATAGGAATCGAACCTGGGCAAACAAATTTAATGAGGGATATTGAACCACATTCGTTAACCGTTATGACACTTATGTTCCTTTGTACTAAAATGGGCCTTCTATATTTAAACAAAAAATAGAAATTTGAGGCCCTGAAATTGACAAAAAATATAGGGGCCATAGGCGATCGCCTTATTGGCTTACCCATATGGCTGGGCCTGATGAAGTCTAAAGCAATCTAACATGTACACCCTGCATCCCGAAAAGTTGTCCCACTTTTTTAATATGGCGTATTAATATTAATTGATCTCTGACCAATAATTACATTAATTTAGTTATTTGGGATTTTTACCGATAAATCCCTAAGAGATGGTGGATTTTGCCAATAAAAACAACTCTTTTCCTTTTATACCATAGGATCCCTGAGTTGAAATCAAAACTCCCATAAAGTCCCTGACTCTCTTTATAATAACTATAAATGACCAAACTACCCCTCCCTACCCTCCCTCGATATTTACGTTTTTACCCTCGTCGACACGCTCCCTGATTGTAAACGGAAAGTGATCGTAGGTTTAAACCAGTTTTCTCTAACAAGGAATCAACGGCGGAGAAAATGACAAGCTCGGCCTCACCCACTGGCGGCTTCCATGGTAGGCTGAGGCGGAATGTAATTAATAACAGGAGGCAAACACGTTTCTTCACCTAAACCGAACCGTTCCAGGATCCGCATCTGGAAATCAACGCTTTTTGGATTATCCTTAAGGTTCAATCAAGAATGTTCCATGAACGTCGAGAAAGGTATACGGCAAGTGATCGGAGGTTTGTAGCAAGTGTAATCGAGAAGGTAAATTGACCTAGATTTGGGCATGAATTAAACGGTGGAGATGAAGATAATTAAGAAGGAAGAGCAAAGGATTTGGACGAAATCGAGGTGGAGAGATTGGATTTTTGTTAAGATTTGGTCGGGGCTGAGGCGGAGAAGCTCGATGGTGACGGAAGCCATGATTGGGATGAGCAAGAAGGTTAAGATGTGATTTACAAGGTACTGGTGGCCAAGCTTGACGTACTTGAGCTTAACGGAGGCGGAGAAATCATGGAGGATTTGAGGCATGTTTAGATGGGGGGGAATAAAAAAGAAGTGATTTTAAGTAGAGAGGGAAGGTTGATGGGGGTAAGGGGAAGGGGTTTGGGGAAGGAGAAATGAGGTCAATCAATGAAGGCAGATGGGAGGGTTTAAATGAAAAGGAGGGTTTAAATGAAAAGTAGTTTTCTGTTTTTTGGCCAACCAAGTGGTTTTCTATTTTTTCATTATTTATTATTTATTTTTTGAATTATCGATATTAGTTGCAAACAATTAACCTACTAATTAATTTTATGGGTAAATATAAAGTCACAAAAAATGTCACAAAATGATGTATTAAAATTCCATTGGTGTTTTTTATTAGAGTGTATTGGGTCCACAATCGATGCAACCAATAAAATATCGCTACCTCACTTTGTATCCATCATTTTGTAAACTTCTTTTGTGCCCCTATCATTTCCCTAATTTTAGTTATAAGAGTCGAATTTAAGCATCTAAGAAATTAAGTATCAATTGCGAATAGTTGATAAATGAATTTATTAGTTTTTATACTCAATTATGAACAAATGAGAAACGAATATCTCAGTTTCAAATTTAAACATCTGAGAAATTAAGTATCATTTATGAAAATTGAGAGATACATTAATCAGTTTTATACTCAATTATGAAAAAACAAGAAATGGATGTCTCAATTTTTATGTTTAAACATTTGAGAAATCACACAATTATGTAATCACACAACTGTGAAATCAATTGAGAAATGATTTTAAGTGAAAAATAGACAAATGACACAATTGTGAAATCACACAACTGTGAAATCAATTGGAAATGATTTTACAAGTGAAAAATGAAAAGTGACACAAATGTGTAATCACACACAGTGAAATGAATGTCTCATTTATTAAACTCAAAACTCATGTGTGAACAACTATGAAATGAATGTCTCAGTTATTTTATTCAAATTCATTTGTGAATAACTGTGAAATGCATGTCTCAGTTATTATAATAATTTTAAAAAATTGAGAGATGAATTTATCAGTTTTTACAAGTGAAAAACGAAAAAATGACACAATTGTGAAATCACACAACTGAGAAATCATACAAATGTGAAATTAGTTGAGAAAAGATTTTACAAGTGAAAATGGAAAAATGACACAACTGTGAAATGCATGTCTCAGTTATTATAATAATTGTGAAATGAATTTATCAGTTTTTACAAGTGAAAAACAAAAAATGACACAACTATGAAATCACACAACTAAGAAATCATACAATTGTGAAATCATTTGAAAATGATTTTACAAGTGAAAAATGAAAAAATGATACAACTGCGAAATCACACAATTGAGAAATCAGTTGAGAAATGATTTTACACGTAAAAAATGAAATTATTATTTTTTAATTTTGAAATTTATTGAGAAATGGAAAATGATTTTCTCAAATTTTTACTAGTAAAAAAATGAGATTTTTATTTCTAAAATTTGAATTATGTGTTGAGTGTACTTGTTTGATTCGTTTTGACGACACGATTAAAACGGTGGTCTCGGATTATTTTTTCGATTTCTAGATTTGAGATATTACATTTTAAAATTGAGGGAAAAAAAGGAAAAGAGAGAAAAAGTAGGGAGGAAGAGAAAGATGGGAGAAAAAGCGCAGGAACCAAATGCGCTTAGCTTCAAGATATTTTTTTTTAATTCACCTGGCACACGCGTATGAGGGAGAGGGGGGCATTTTGGTCCAACAAAAATCCAAGGACTTTTTGGCAAGTTTCCATAATATCTGTCCTTATTGGTCGTTTTCATTTGGCTGAGGGACTTATTGGTCAAAGCCTTTAGTTATTTTAGTGAAAATCTGAAAATTGTTATTAGTAGTATTTCTTGAGGTGTATCAATAACAAGTTTAAGAATTTCATTGGAATGATTTTATTTTTTCCCCAAAATCTTAGTTTCAAAGTTCAATCAAACTGACAACTAAAAAAGTGGGACTATCATTCCGGGACAGAGGGAGTACTGTTAACTCCATTTTAGTTGAATATCTTAATGTTGATAACACTTCCCCTTATATTCCTTGGCAGTAATTGAATACCAGCATTACTAGGAGACAAAGCTATGTAACTCCATGATGGAAGATTATTAGATCGACATAATTCATTGGTAGCAATTTAGTGTTGTACTTCCTCTAGTCCAAATAATTGTCGCTCGTGGACAAATGTTTTGGTCCAAATAATTGTTGCTTTTAGGTAAAAAACATTCAAATTCCTATACAATGGAATTTGTTTCACTTTATTAATTGGTTTATTGAGTGAATTAATGTACGAGAGAGTGGCAATAAATAAGGCTAAACTTTGTATTTTCATCATTAAGTTGTAGTACTAATTGTCTTTCTTAACACTTGTGTAAAGTCCAAAAGGGACAACTATTTTGGACCGAAGGGAGTTGTAATACCCGGCCTAGGCCATTATTTATTTAAATTGTGAAACTCTTTAATTTATCTTGGACTCACTAATTAGGAATAAGTAGTGGGCTCATGTTGGGCTTTAGTGAATAAAAAACCCAATAGGTTATGGGGACCCTTTTAACATAAATACTCCCTAAACCCCTAGCATTATTTTTCTATCACAAAAGAAGAGTACGGGAAGGAAAAGAGAGGGAGGCGGCGACTGGGAGATTCCGAGAGCGAGAGAGGGATCGGGAAAGAGAGGAAGAAGGGAAGAGAAGAGGGAAGCAACTAAGGTAAAAACCCTACCCTCTATACTTTGATTTCTCCGTCTAATTCATTTAATTAATTATGAATGTGGATTAGAAACTCTAACCCTAAAAGATGAACTAGGGTTTGAGAAGTTGAGATTAGTAGGGATAAGTATGGTTTATGGGCATGTGTGTGTATATAAGTGTGTGTGTGTGTGTGTGCATAAGCCTGTAGGTGTGTGTGTGTGGCGTGTTTGTGTGTGAGGCAGTGGTGTGCGTTATGTGTGTGTACTGTAATGTGTGTGTGTGCGTGTAAGTGCTGATGGTGGGTGTGTGTGTGTGAGTGCTGATGGTGGGTGTGTGTGTGTCTGAATGTGTGGGTGTGTTCAGAGTGGTGGGTGTACCAGAGGGTGTGTGAATCAGAATGGTGGGTGTGTCTGTCAGTAGGTGTACTCAGTAAGTGTGTGCAGAAAGTGTGAAATCAGTGTGTGTAATTTGTGTAGTGAAATTGAGAATTGGGGATTGACTAATAAAAACCCTAGAGGTGTTGTAGTTATTCTCAAAGTTATTGGTTAACTAGGAAAGAGTGATAGATGACTAAACCATGGAATTAATGGAGTAAAAGAAGTAAATTGGGACGGAAGTAAAATAGTATTTATCTCATGTCTAAGGCTAGACTATTTCCTATTGTAGATTGTCCAAGCGGAGTAAAGCAAGCTAGTAGAGCACGAAGCTAAGGTAAGGGATTACGCTCTTAGTTGTGTATTGATTCTTAATCCTTTGTTTAGGATTCCCAATCTTTGTTTTTATAAAGTAAACTATCTGTGTGGCTAGATAGTCTTTTAATAACTATTCCGTTCTGCGAATTGTTCCGTCTTTTGTTATCCACCCTATTGATATTGTTGTTGTTCAATTGGGTTATCATGAGTATGATTTGCTTTGTGATCTTGGTGTCTAAGTGAGATGTACACTTTTTAAAAAGTGATCAAGTAAAGTTTTGTAAAGTTAAGCTTTGTTTTGTAAAAGCTCTTTAAAGTGAATTTTTAATAAGTAAAGTGACTACAGTTATCCATAATCCCGAAACGGATAAGTGGACCCCTACAGTTATCCATAATCCCGAAACGGATAAGTGGACCCTTACAGTTATCCATAGTTCTAAGTTGAACATGTGGACCCCTTTGCGTTGCTTGATGAAGTAACGTAGGTTATCATGATATACCGATTTTGGGTGCGGTCAGTAGAAACCCGAGCCCTGGGTACAGCACGTGCTTAATCCCTAAATGAAGTAAAGTAAAGAAAAGTAAAGTGTGAGTAAAATGTTGTGTTTTGGAAACTACCTCTGAAGCCACGTGTTTTCAAGAAATGAATAGTTTTATCAAGTAAATGTTTCTTTTCAAACTGAGTGTTAGTTTGATCCTTGAGTTATATCCGTTCATTGTAATTCATTGTTACCGTTCGTTTCGGTCATCTCCTCTTAGTACCCGAGGGGATACCGTATGAACTTACTGGGCATTGTTCGCTCATTCCTTTCATTTTCCTTTTCTCTCCAGGTTATAAATAAGCAGATCAGGAGTCGCAAGGGTTGGCGGCTTAGGAGTTATCTTTTTAATAAAGTAATTAGTGGTTATGTTTCCGTTATAGTTAAGTTATGAACTTTACTTTCCGTTAGTTACCGTTTGAGCTAGTGGTTTGTACTAGCCGTTGTGGATTTGAACGTTGGTTAATGTTTGAATTTTAGTTATTTATAGCCGTTGGGCACTCTGATTTTGGGAACTATTCGTATTAAGTTGTTATTTAATTGTAGTGAAAGGTTGGGGTGTTACAGTTGGTATCAGAGCCCCGGTTTAAGATTACTTGGGAGACTCAGAATTAGAAGTTAAGACTATTGGGAGAAGTAGTACTTAACTATTGTGGGCTTTAGAACTCTGATAAGAACAAAGTACTTTTGGGAAGCACTAAAGAAGGGAAGCTGCTATTTAAGGAAACTTTCCATTTTAGGAAACTTTCTAAGTTAGGAAACTTTCCTTTTATAGAAATTTGCTATTTTAGGAAAGAACCTAAAGGGAGATTCTAAATGAGGATGAGCATGTGCTGGAGTGTGGCTTGAGTGATTGATATTTTCTTTTAAGAATGAATTTCACTATGGGATGCTTGTGATTTTAATGCTTGTGTGTTTACATTGTAGATCATGGACGGACTAAAGACTAAAACACCCAAGGAGAGAGCAATCGTAAGGGGTGCATGGACGATTAGGCAGCTTAAGGGACAATTGACGAAGAAAAAGAAGGAAGCGGACTATACCTTTGACAAATGGATGCAAACTAGAAGTTCGTGGTATAAGGCTCGAGAAGAAATAGAAAAGTTGAAAGAAGCAATAAACAAAAAGGACGAAGAAATAGCCAATATTAGAGAAGAATTTTATAGGAATTTCTATAAAGAGCCAGTGGCAGAAAATGTGGTGACTGCAGAAGAAGCCACCGAAATTGACATTATTGTAGAGGGCAGTGAAGCTGCCCCGATTATGATTGAAGATGAAGTACTGGAGGAAGAACCGGTCCCTAGGCCAAGAGGAAGGCCAAGAGGTTCAAGAAAAGTTTATGTGCCAACTGGAAGGCCTAGGGGTAGGCCTAGGAAAAATGTAACCCCGTGATTATGAGGGGAGTAGCCATTTATTAGTATTCTTTTTAGAAGTTAGCATTCTTTCATTAAAGAGGTTTAGTATTCCTTTTTAGTTCTATTAGTAAAGAACTTAGTGATTATTCTAGTTTAGTTCAGTTAAATAAATAAAAGTTATTTTTTAAGTTAAGTTATTTCTTGTCATGTGATTCCTTAAGTTAAACTATGTTTGAATAAACTTAGTGCATGCGTTAAATTATAGTAACCAGTTCTGTGGGGACGGCCTATAAAAGTATGAAATTCGTTTGAGTACAACGACTAATATAGTTAAAGACCTAAAGTAAGGTCGATGCAGTGAAAGGTCTAAAGTAAGACCGATATACATACATAAATATGTACGTGGAGTTAGTATGAGACCAAGTTAAGTATAGACTCTCGATTAAACAGAAAATTGTGAGGTCAAGTAACCGACCTAGTTAAATAAATTGTTATTAATATGTAAAACCCGTTTTCGTGGTGGGTCATCAATCAGTGATAATCCAATCTTTCTTAACTTCAGATGTCTGGAAGAGGAAGAGGAAACCGTGGAAACGCTCGCAACGCGGGGAACCAAGGTAATGTCGATCCGAACATGGCGAACCTTCTGCAGACGCTGAACCAGACCGTGGCTGGAATCGGACAGGTGGTGAACCATCTAGCACAACCTCAAAACCAACCCCAGCAGGTACCAATGAGAGATCCGCTGGAAATGTTTCAAAGGAGGAAGCCGGACACTTTCTCCGGTACCTCAAAGGAGAAGCCGGAGGACTGGGTTAAGGATATGGAGCACATTTTTGAAACTTTGGAATGTACCACAGAGCAGAAGGTAGTTTTTGCAACATTCATGCTGAGGAGTGCGGCTCGCACTTGGTGGGATGCAGAAAAGAGAGCAGCTTTGGCTAGGGGTGAAGGAAATTTCACCTGGGAAAGGTTTAAAGTAGTATTCAATGAGAAATACTACCCGGCTAGTGTTCGTCACGCCAGAGTGGCAGAGTTTTTGACTTTAACTCAAGGTGACAAGACGGTGGACGAGTATAGTGAAAGGTTCACAGATCTGTTGGAATTTGCACCGACCTTTTTCGACAGCGAGGAACAAAAGGCCAGGAAGTTCGAAGCCGGACTGAGTGATCGGATTCGATACAGAATCACTCCTCTGCAGTTAGCGACATATGGGTTAGTGCTAGACAGAGCCAGAATTGTAGAAAGGGAGTCGGATGAGTACCGCAGCAAGAGGGATGAAAAGAAGAAGTCTGGAGACAAGTCTACTAATAAAGATTCAACTGGGAACAAGGGACAGTTCAACGACCGAGACCGTGATAATCATGGAAAGAGGAAAGCTGAGGGAAGCTATGATCGTACGGCAAACAAGTACCCGAACAGAAACTTTGGAAACCGAACCGCGTACGATAAGGGAAAGGCTAAAGAGCAGGGGACCGCCGAAGTATGCCCTGCGTGTGATGGCAATCATAAGGCTGATGCGTGCAAGTACAAGGACAGAAAGTGCTATAACTGTGAGAAGATTGGGCACCCGCAGTGGAAGTGCCCAGAGCCGAAGAAGAATGCACAAACTCATGGGGTGAAGGCAGAAGACAAAAATAAGACTGGTGGTCAGGGGCGTGTGTTCACCATGACTGCTAGAGATGCTAGAGCCACAAATGACTTGGTGGCAGGTACGCTTCAGTTATATTCTCGCAATGTATACGCTTTGATAGATTCTGGTGCCACTCATTCTGTGATTAGTTCTAAGTTGGCAAAACAGTTAAAATTGTCACCTAAGGCGTTAGAAGTACCCTTGGTAATTGATACCCGACTAAGGAGTCGATTCCAGTTACTTCAGTGTTTCAAAGTTGTCCTCTAAGGATAGGCGATAGAGAACTCGAGGTTGATCTTATATGTCTGGATCTCAGTGACTTTGACATCATCCTAGGTATGGACTGGTTGGCAGCGTATCATGCCAAAGTAGACTGCTTTAGAAAAGAAGTGAATTTTGAATTACCCTCTGGGGAAGGATTTCGTTTTCAAGGGTCGAAACCAAGAGTCCGAACGGGCCTGATTTCCGTAATGAAGGCTCGTAAACTGTTAAGGAAAGGTTGTGAGGGATTTCTTGCGTATGTTGGTGAGTCAAACAAGAAAGAAGTGACCATCGAATCCCTCTCCATAGTAAAAGATTTCAAGGATGTTTTTCCCGAGGATTTATCAGGAATACCGCCGGAGCGAGAAGTGGAGTTTTCGATAGATCTAGCACCAGAGACTGCACCGATTTCAAGAGCACCATATAGGATGGCTCCGCCGGAACTTAAAGAGTTAAAGGAGCAGTTACAAGAACTTTTGGACAAGGGCCTGATTAGACCGAGTGCATCACCGTGGGGTGCGCCGGTGTTATTTGTAAAGAAGAAGGATGGGTCGATGAGACTATGCATTGACTATCGGGAGTTAAACCGTGTGACAATTAAGAATAAGTATCCTTTGCCAAGGATCGATGATTTGTTTGACCAACTCCAAGGTGCATGCTATTTCTCTAAGATTGATCTACGTTCTGGTTACCATCAGTTAAGAGTGAAAAAGGAAGATGTAGCCAAGACGGCTTTTAGGACAAGGTATGGACACTACGAGTTCTTAGTAATGCCGTTTGGGCTGACAAATGCGCCTGCTGTGTTCATGGAGCTTATGAATAGAGTATTTCAAGAATATTTGGACAAGTGTGTAATAGTATTCATCGATGACATCTTGGTGTATTCGAAATCAAAAGAGGAGCATGAAGAACATTTGAAATTAGTACTACAGATTTTGAGGGAACAAAAGTTGTATGCCAAATTTAAGAAGTGTGAATTCTGGCTTGAGGAAGTAGCGTTTTTGGGACATGTGGTATCTAAGAATGGGATAGCAGTTGACCCTGCAAAGGTTGAGGCTATAGTTAATTGGGAGAGACCAACTTCTGTTAGTGAGATAAGGAGCTTTTTGGGTTTAGCAGGGTACTACCGTAGGTTCGTGGAAGGGTTTTCGAAGTTATCTCTACCATTGACCAGGTTAACCACAAAAGGGACAAGATTTGTGTGGTCAGACGATTGTGAGAAGAGTTTTCAAGAATTGAAAGGGCGATTGGTGTCTGCGCCTGTCCTTACGTTACCAACAAACAGTGATGGCTTCGTGATCTATAGTGATGCTTCATTGAAAGGTTTGGGTTGTGTGTTGATGCAAAATGATAAAGTGGTGGCTTATGCGTCTAGGCAACTCAAGAACCACGAGAAAAACTACCCTACCCACGATTTGGAATTAGCGGCCGTGGTGTTTGCATTGAAAATTTGGAGACACTATTTGTATGGGGTACCATGTGAAATTTACACCGACCATAAAAGTCTTAAGTACATTTTCACTCAGAAAGAGTTGAATATGAGGCAAAGGAGATGGCTAGAGTTACTTAAAGATTATGATTGCAAAATCTTGTATCATCCTGGGAAGGCCAATAAGGTGGCTGATGCGTTAAGCAGAAAGAACCATGGAACATTAGCGACTATGATTTCTAAGGGGGTAAGTGAATTGAGAGATAGTGAAATAGTAAAGCTAGAGGTTAAAGTTAAAGGCTATTTGGCTCAGTTGAGTGTCCAACCAACATTGTTAGTGAGAATCAAGGAAGCTCAGAATGTGGACGACGAGTTGGAAGCGATTCACAAGGTTATCAGTAAGAAGGGGATGATAGACTTCCGTGTTAGCGACGACGGGATCATGAGGTATCGATCGAGGATTTGGGTGCCTAATAATGATAGTATCAAGAGGGAAATTCTTGAAGAAGCTCACTGTTCAAGGTTTTCGATTCACCCTGGGAGCACTAAGATGTACAAGGATCTAAAGGAATCCTTTTGGTGGAACAATATGAAGAGTGAGGTGGCGGAATTCGTTTCTAAGTGTTTGGTGTGCCAGCAAGTGAAAAGTGAACACCAGAAACCCGCGGGACTACTACAATCGTTACCTATTCCAGAGTGGAAGTGGGAACACATCACTATGGATCTGGTGATTGGACTTCCCAAGACGTTGAAGGGTCATAACGCAATTTGGGTCATAGTGGATAGGCTCACTAAATCAGCTCACTTTCTAGCAATCAAGGTGACTGATTCGTTGGAGAAGTTAGCTAGGTTGTACGTGGATGAGATCGTAAGGTTACATGGGATACCGGTCTCTATAGTGTCAGATCGAGATGCAAGATTTACATCAAATTTCTGGAAGAGTTTACAGAAAGCGTTGGGAACGGAGTTAACTATGAGTACAGCGTTCCACCCTCAGACAGACGGGCAGTCAGAAAGGACGATTCAAACTCTCGAAGACCTATTGAGAGCAACGTCGTTGGATTGGCAAGGAGCATGGGATGATCATCTACCACTAGTGGAATTTGCCTACAACAACAGTTACCACTCTAGTATTGGAATGGCGCCGTATGAAGCTCTTTATGGGCGGAAATGTAGATCGCCTGCGTGTTGGGATGAAGTAGGCGAGAGAAAGTTAACTGGACCCGAGATTGTTCAAGTAACGGCGGATAAAATTCAACAAATTCGCAAGTGGTTGTTAACTGCGCAAAGTAGGCAGAAATCGTATGCGGATAATCGAAGGCGCGATCTGGAGTTCCAAATAGGAGATCATGTGTTCTTGAGGATCTCACCGACAAAAGGGGTCATGCGATTTGGGATTCGTGGGAAGTTAAGTCCTAGGTACGTGGGGCCGTTCGAGATTCTAGAACGAATAGGGGCGGTAGCCTATAAGTTGGCTCTACCTCCTGTGCTGTCTGGTGTGCACAATGTGTTTCACGTGTCGATGTTGAGGAAATACGTAGCTGACCCGAGCCACGTCATAGAGTACAAACAGTTACGTTTTCGTGAAGACTTGAGTTATGATGAAAAGCCGGTAAAGATTGTAGATCGTAAAGATCAAGTTTTGCGGAAGCGAGTGATTCCGTATGTAAAAGTACAGTGGAGCAATCACACGGAAAGAGAAGCCACGTGGGAGCTCGAAAGTGAAATGCGTGATATGTATCCCGCTTTGTTCGAAGATTAAGGTACGTTTAGTTTGGAGGACCAAACTCTTTTAAGGGGGTAAGAATGTAATACCCGGCCTAGGCCATTATTTATTTAAATTGTGAAACTCTTTAATTTATCTTGGACTCACTAATTAGGAATAAGTAGTGGGCTCATGTTGGGCTTTAGTGAATAAAAAACCCAATAGGTTATGGGGACCCTTTTAACATAAATACTCCCTAAACCCCTAGCATTATTTTTCTATCACAAAAGAAGAGTACGGGAAGGAAAAGAGAGGGAGGCGGCGACTGGGAGATTCCGAGAGCGAGAGAGGGATCGGGAAAGAGAGGAAGAAGGGAAGAGAAGAGGGAAGCAACTAAGGTAAAAACCCTACCCTCTATACTTTGATTTCTCCGTCTAATTCATTTAATTAATTATGAATGTGGATTAGAAACTCTAACCCTAAAAGATGAACTAGGGTTTGAGAAGTTGAGATTAGTAGGGATAAGTATGGTTTATGGGCATGTGTGTGTATATAAGTGTGTGTGTGTGTGTGTGCATAAGCCTGTAGGTGTGTGTGTGTGGCGTGTTTGTGTGTGAGGCAGTGGGTGTGCGTTATGTGTGTGTACTGTAATGTGTGTGTGTGCGTGTAAGTGCTGATGGTGGGTGTGTGTGTGAGTGCTGATGGTGGGTGTGTGTGTGTCTGAATGTGTGGGTGTGTTCAGAGTGGTGGGTGTACCAGAGGGTGTGTGAATCAGAATGGTGGGTGTGTCTGTCAGTAGGTGTACTCAGTAAGTGTGTGCAGAAAGTGTGAAATCAGTGTGTGTAATTTGTGTAGTGAAATTGAGAATTGGGGATTGACTAATAAAAACCCTAGAGGTGTTGTAGTTATTCTCAAAGTTATTGGTTAACTAGGAAAGAGTGATAGATGACTAAACCATGGAATTAATGGAGTAAAAGAAGTAAATTGGGACGGAAGTAAAATAGTATTTATCTCATGTCTAAGGCTAGACTATTTCCTATTGTAGATTGTCCAAGCGGAGTAAAGCAAGCTAGTAGAGCACGAAGCTAAGGTAAGGGATTACGCTCTTAGTTGTGTATTGATTCTTAATCCTTCGTTAGGATTCCCAATCTTTGTTTTTTATAAAGTAAACTATCTGTGTGGCTAGATAGTCTTTTAATAACTATTCCGTTCTGCGAATTGTTCCGTCTTTTGTTATCCACCCTATTGATATTGTTGTTGTTCAATTGGGTTATCATGAGTATGATTTGCTTTGTGATCTTGGTGTCTAAGTGAGATGTACACTTTTTAAAAAGTGATCAAGTAAAGTTTTGTAAAGTTAAGCTTTGTTTTGTAAAAGCTCTTTAAAGTGAATTTTTATAATAAGTAAAGTGACTACAGTTATCCATAATCCCGAAACGGATAAGTGGACCCCTACAGTTATCCATAATCCCGAAACGGATAAGTGGACCCTTACAGTTATCCATAGTTCTAAGTTGAACATGTGGACCCCTTTGCGTTGCTTGATGAAGTAACGTAGGTTATCATGATATACCGATTTTGGGTGCGGTCAGTAGAAACCCGAGCCCTGGGTACAGCACGTGCTTAATCCCTAAATGAAGTAAAGTAAAGAAAAGTAAAGTGTGAGTAAAATGTTGTGTTTTGGAAACTACCTCTGAAGCCACGTGTTTTCAAGAAATGAATAGTTTTATCAAGTAAATGTTTCTTTTCAAACTGAGTGTTAGTTTGATCCTTGAGTTATATCCGTTCATTGTAATTCATTGTTACCGTTCGTTTCGGTCATCTCCTCTTAGTACCCGAGGGGATACCGTATGAACTTACTGGGCATTGTTCGCTCATTCCTTTCATTTTCCTTTTCTCTCCAGGTTATAAATAAGCAGATCAGGAGTCGCAAGGGTTGGCGGCTTAGGAGTTATCTTTTTAATAAAGTAATTAGTGGTTATGTTTCCGTTATAGTTAAGTTATGAACTTTACTTTCCGTTAGTTACCGTTTGAGCTAGTGGTTTGTACTAGCCGTTGTGGATTTGAACGTTGGTTAATGTTTGAATTTTAGTTATTTATAGCCGTTGGGCACTCTGATTTTGGGAACTATTCGTATTAAGTTGTTATTTAATTGTAGTGAAAGGTTGGGGTGTTACAGGAGTATAGTACAATCATCTATGCACATGTGGGTTATACTGTACCACAGTTTGATGTTTGTTGTAATGGAAATATGTTGATGGTATGTGGATTTATTACTACAAGAATTCTTTGACTAGAGTCTTTGTACCCTTCAATTCAAATTTTTTGATTAAGAGTATTTTGTATATGTATACACTACAGGGATACGTCCTTGGCAATCCATTGATAGACGCAATCACTTATACAGGGTCTAGGATCCCATATGCTCATCGTGTGGCTTAATATCAGATGAGTATTTTGAGGTGATCACTTACCCCATGAACTATGTGTTTTATGAAAACTACTCCCTCCATCCTGGAAAGATAGTCCCACTTGACTTTTGATTGTCAACGCAAGTGAACTTTAACCAAATATTAATACCAATCCGACCATCCTAGTGAAATTTCTAAACTTGTATTTGATAATTGATTAAGTGATTTATCAATAACAATTTTTAGAATTTTATTGGGATGATTAGATTGACATTAATGTTTAGTCAAAGTTCACTTGTGTTGACCATCAAAAGTCAAATGGAACTATCTTTTCGGGACGAAGGATGTATATAAATTATTATTACATGTAATATATGGTTTTGCATATTCAGTCAGCTAAAAGCAGCTGCCGAGGTGACTACGTTACAAGAGATCCAAGCAACGTAAAGTGTCTTTCGATCTTCAAAAATTGACCAGGTAATGGTGGATAGGGTAGGTTTCCCTGGAGTGTTGTATGGTAATACAATTTGAAAAGAAAGTTTGCAGCATTTGTGTCTTGTAGATAAATTAACTTTCGGAAACTAAGATAATACTGGGAGAAGGGAGTATGATTTTAACCATGTTCATTTGATTATTTTACCAACTTGTTTGCAGTAATAATACCGACTTCATGTTAACTAGACATGTGTTTAGACGCGACTATAGTTAAATCATTGTGCAGTATAATACTAAAATTCAATAATATTTTTATGTTTCACTAATAAAGATTGGCACAGACGAATTTTTCATCCCAACTTAATTGCAAAACAAATTTTGAAGTTGTTTTATATCTTGTAAAACTTAGACTAGGAATGTAAATGAGCTTTTAACTTGCTTCTCATCTTCGGAAAGAAACTTTTTAAATAAAAAACTGCTTTTTGAATTTCTGGAGACATAAAACATTACATGAGTATGAAGTCAACATTTTGAGTTAGAAAAGGAAGGGGGTAAAATAAACTTGAGGTAGAAAGTTTTTATGTTAGTAGTTAGATTTTTCTGTCATTGAGGGCAGTATCATACATGTTAGCCGACCCCAAACTATTTTGGGACTAAGGCTTTGTTGTTGTTGAGGGCAATATAATTATGCGTATTTTTTCTTTTAAAGCAAAGATGGGCAAAAAGATATTTCAAATAGCCCCTACCCTTTATCTTTAGTGGTTTTTGGCTCTGACACTGTTTAAATCTAAAATTTCAGTGCATTGAAAATATAAATCTCGAGCAAATTCTCGAACCCAAGTGTAGGGATGATGATGGATTGCAGAAACACGGTGAATCCAAATGGAGGAAACATTCTCCTGAAGATGTTCTCCGCTTGCCTTCTGAGCCACCCAAGCCATGTCTAGAGGTATCCGTTTCCTCCATCCATCCCTTGTTTGATTTGTACATTTTTATTTATTTTCATGCAACCTAAGAGCCGTTACATTCATGACTCCAACTGCAGTGATGGAGGGATAGTGGACGGGATGACTTCCCCATTCACGACAATTTTGGGGTTCACACCCCCCTGTCCTGCCTGAAATTAGACTTGTTCCATTTTTGGGCGTCTCATTTGAAATTAGACAAGCCCAAAATGGAATTTATTTTATAAGTTATAATTAATGGGCGCACTTGTCATACTCGCACCAAATACCCCACTTACTATTCCCTACCTCAGTAACGATCGCCACTCACTTTCTATACTTGCAACACTTCAATATTTTAACACTTTTACTTCATCCCCGTGCCATCCAAAAAAGTCTAATTTCAAGTGGGACGGAGTGTGTGTGTGTGTGTGTAGCTAAATTAATGAATGAATACTTCTTTACCGGAACTAAGAAACACGCTATGTGCGAAATGGGCAAAACGATCCTGTTGTACGGCAAGCCCTCCATGTCCGAAAAGTTAGTATACGTTGGAACAATGTTTAAATTTATAAAAGTTGACTACGTATACATATACCACCTCCGTCCCAACTTATTGTTACTTTTGGTCAAACCTACCTGAACTTTGACTAACATTTTATGCTAAACTATTAATCTCCATATTATTTTTTTTTAAAAAATGGTTATTAAATCACCAATTGAAACGTTATCAATAACTATTTTTAAATTTTTATGGAGATGAATAATTTAGCATAAAATGTTACTCAAAGTTCAAATAGGTTTGACCAAAAGTAACCATAAGTTTGGAACGGAGGGAGTATTACCAAATCATTTTTTTTCTTCTTTTTGTGTGTATACATCAGGGAACGTTAACTTCAGCGTGGGTGAGGTGCAATAAGACTTCATCAGGTTTTGTAACTGATGTGCCAAATGTTATCGAGCATCTTTTAATTCTCAGTAAAAAGGGATATCGAGCTTTAATATACAGGTCCCACCATAACTTGATCAAATATTTCATGTGGGTGTGATGGCATGTGTTCATTCGAATATTGCAAAACTATACCCCACCACCCCAGTAAAAAAATAAACTGTCCCATTTGACAAGTCAACATTTTTATGGTCCCTTCACATTTATATTTGTTTTGGTTTAACCTCTTAATAAAATGCAGTGGTGATCATGATATGGCTATCCCATACACTGATACGCTAGGGTGGATACGTACACTTAATTTGAGTACTGATGAACCTTGGAGACCTTGGTTTGTTGATCATCAAGTGGCTGGGTTTGTTCTTAAATTCGCATTTCTATTGACATTTTATTTCATTTATTTTTTCCAAAGAAATAATCGAATTTGTTTCTATTAATTCTACAGATTTACAGAGAAGTATCGTGGAAGCAATGGATTCTCTCTTACTTTTGCAACAGTTAAGGTAAGGAATTTATGCCGTTACCTTTTTAATTGATGTGAAATATGTGTCGAGTAATTTTTTGTTTTTTTTTGCTACGTTTAGGGAGCTGGACATGTAACACCAGTAGAGAAGCCGAAGGAGAGCCTTGCCATGGTTAAAAGATGGTTCTCTCATATCCTTTATAATTCATTTTATATTTGAAAGAAATGTTTCTTGTTGCATTTGTCTCCAATTTTTAGATTATTTCTCAATGTTTTTTTTTTATTTTTTTTTAATCTAATAAGTCTATCTTCCAATCTTCACTCTTTAGGCTCCGTTTGTTTCGCGGAAAATAACTTCCGGAAAACGATTTCTTGGAAAATGCTTTCCGGAAAACGATTTCTTGGAAAATGTTTTCCGGAAAATGTAATTTCCACTGTTTGGTGAATTTTATGAAAAATGTTTCCGGAAAACTTTTTTAGATACATTAATTTTGATCTCCTAGAGTATATATTAAAAGAAATAATCAATAAATTAGTCATTATCTCCAATTTCAATTATAAAGTAAAATGGAAATGTAGTTTTGTAATTATAATGGACTAAAGTTAATAATTTAACATATTGCAAAATATTCATAAAAATAAAATATTTTTAGACATTTTTTAATTAACTGAGTATATTTAAAAAATAATTTTCGTAAAACAAAAATTGGAGTTAAAACAATAATTGAAGTGTTAGCATTTTCCGGAAAACGTTTTCCTTAGGTGGAGGTAAGGAAAACGTTTTCCTTAGGAATGAAGGAAAACCACTTCCTTGGAAAACATTTTCCCCATTTTCCGGTGTTTAACAAACGGAAAATGGGGAAAATGTTTTCAGGAAGTTGTTTTCCGCCAAACAAACGGAGCCTTAGAGACTGAACTTTAGCAGGAAAGAAGGTTTTCATTTCGTTCAATAAGGTTGTTAAACTAAATCTGTACCGTCAAATTTGGTGCAAGTTTTTTTTTTTTTTTTTTGAAGGAAATTTGGTGCAAGTTAATAATCAATTAATTTTTTTTGGATGGATATGTAGCATCTTTTAACTGTTTAGTGGTGGTCAGATTTTAGTGTCTGTTTGCTTGAAGATTCATTCTCAACAAAAGAAAACAAAGTTCACCATCACAAGTTAAGTGCAAAAGTTCCACGAGATCCATGACAATCTTATCATTTTAGTAAATTTTAATAATGGTTAAAAGATGGTTATCGATTAATCATTTGTGATTTACTAATAACTACAATAATTACTTAGAATGATTAGATTTTCGTCGTTATTAACTCAAACTATTAAAAATCAAATGGAACTATCCTTTCGGTAGGGGTGCAAGCATTTTGGTTCAAATTGTGGTTTGAGACTGAATCAAAGCACACTATGCTTCAGTTTCCAAGTAAGAGTAGTTAGGTTCAGTCTCGAAAATTAGTAAATCACATGGTTTGGTTTGTGGTCTGATCTCTTCTTCAAATTAAATTAGATCAAATCGAATCAAATCAAGCTGCGAGACCGAAGTACCAAATCAAATCGCCAAACTGCATATGTTAATCATATTTATGGATGTTGAGTAATATCCACAGGAATAATACTAGGGGCACTAAAAAGTTACAAAATCTTGCTCACAAAATCCTAGGTGTAATGATTTAAGGGTTAATGACAGATTAGGGCTTGAACTCCAGGGGGTGCGTCTAAACGGGGCCTGGGTTTTTTTTTCCCGCTAGATCAGGGCTCAATATCTAAATTTTTTGGGCAGTTAAGTTAAGGGCTTTTTGATGGAAATCGTTAGAAAAGTCAGTTATGTGCCATGTGCCTCGCACGTGATCGTCAAATTGGATGTATTTGTAATGATATTAGTTAGTAAGGGCTTTAGTGAATTTTTTGAAACTCGAAGGTTTAAAAACGAAATAAATATTTTTTCTAAAAAAGTACTCCCTCCGTCCCAATTTAAAGTTCCTAGTTTTACTTTACACAGAGATTAAGAAAAAATAAATGTTGTGAATATGAAAAGAAAATTGGGAGAGAGAAAGTGGGTAGGGTGTTTTTGTTGTGAGAATGACAAGTGAGTTCCACTTTCCATTTTAGGTCATAAAACAAAATAAAAAATCTTAAAGCGGGACAGAAGGAGTATATAATAAAATAAGTAATTATCATATACTCCCTCCGTCCCATCCGAATTAGGATTTTCACTACTGGCACGGGATTAAGGAATAATAGTATTCAATTACCAAAAGGGATAATGTCTTTGAATTAAAAGATTTAACATTTTTTGAATAATCACTAATCATTTACAAAAAGCAGCCATAAATTAAATTTTATTACAATGAAAATCAAACTCAGTTTTACAGTTCATTTAAAGTTCACTATTCTCCTTCCCACCACCATCAGCCCACCACCACCGCCATCGGACCGCCGTCATCAGCCCACCGCCGCCGCCATCGGACCACCCTCATCAGCCCTAAGCCTACCAGATTAAATCGGGTAATAATTGGCGTCGTTGCCCCGCACAATCCGTTCATGCAAACGTTTTACCCCATTTTGACCTCTTCAATCCAAAGCCCAGATCTTCTTTTACTTCATCATCCCATGCAAAATAGAAAACCCAAATCAAAAACCCTAACAAATAAACTAATTTCATAAATCATTAAAAAAAATAAGAAAAAAATCAACTCCCACTGACGATCAAAAAACCAAAAATGACCCAATCACCCCCAAATCCGATAATCCAACAATAACAACTCACATAGCACAAAAAATCAAAATTGAAGCTTACCCAATTCAAATCTCCACCATAGAATTAGAAATCAAAAATCAAATTTAAAGAATAAGGAATCCGAACGTGAAAGAGAGAGAGAGAGAGAGAGAGAGAGGAGAGAGAGAGAGAGAGAGAGAGAGAGAGAGAGAGAGAAGGAGAGAGGGAGAGAGACGAGAGAGAGAGAACGCGAGAGAGATACTTACCGAAAGTTTAAGACGGCGACGGAGACGGCGCATCTACCATTCCGATTGCCCAATCTGCCGTCACGAACTACCAACTGATTCAACGGATTCAAACAGCTTAGAGTCACCAAACGAGGAAGAAGCATTTGGGTTAACCATATGGAGATTACCAGGCGGTGAATTTGCTGTGGGGAGGTTCGCCGGAGGAAGAAGAGGAGCCACCGGGGAAAACACCGAAATGGACGGAGGGTTTACTGGATTGAGGAGAAATGAAGAGGGGGGGGGGATATTTTTTAGGTTTATGAAATTGGGTTTTGTTTTGGATTTAACCTTTCAAATTTTAAAATTTACAGTTTGACCCTTTTTGACAACTTTTCATTTCAATTTCATCCAGATTTATGATCACGTGCCATGCACATGGCAATTAACTGACTTTTCTAACGATTTCCGTCAAAAGCCCTTAACTGCCGAAAAATTTAGATATTGAGCCCTGATCTAGCGAAAAAAAAAACCCAGGCCCCGTTTAGACGCACCCCCTGGAGTTCAGGCTCTAATTTGTCATTAACCCATGATTTAATTGGTCTTTTTAATTAGAATGTGGCAGGTCCATAATCGATGCAACCAATAAAATATCGCCGCCTCATGTTGTGAGCAAGATTTTCTGAGCTTATTTTGTGCCCCTAGCATTGCTATATCCACAGTTGAATTAATAAGGAGCTTACATTGCATTAGACCATTCCTAACTCTTGTTTTGCATCTTATTAAATATTCTTATCACCGTTGTTTGTTGTATTCTTGCGACACATAGTTAATCAAGTTTTTTCCACGGCCCACATTGTGTAGTGTGTTCTCTTTTTTCGGCTTCTCTGTTACTTTAGTATTCTTCTTCTGGCTTTTCTCTTAAAATCTTTCTCACATTCTTCTCTCTTACTCCGCAACCCCTCGCCCTTCCTCCATGAGTATTAAATTTTTTAAACAAATACTCCCTCCGACCCATTTCAAGTTTCACCAATTACGCAAATGGATGTCCCGTTAATTGCTTCACCATTTCCTAAAATGGAAAAAACATGGGGCCCACTTGTCATACCCACAAACTTTCCCCTCTCACATAATTAAAATGTAGGTCCCACTTGTCATACCCACTAACTTTCCCCTCTCACACATTTAAATTGTAGGTCCTACTTGTCATACCCACTAACTTCTTCCCTCTCACAACCTTTCTTACACAAATAGCTTTTCTTAATTTGCGTGCATCACCAAAATGGTGAAACTTGAAATGGGACGGAGGGAGTATATGATTATGAATTGCAGTTTATCCAATCATGGTATGAATAATGGAGTGAACGGTGGTTGAATCACGATCTAAACCATATTCTAGACAACGGTCTAAATAATGGTTTGAACTACATTGCTGAAACCGCGACCTGAAGCAAACTGAACCAGAACGGGAAAAGCAAACTGAACCAAACCATTCGGTCGATTTGAAGTTTTTCGTGATTTGTTTCGATCTGAAATTCTTCTCAAACCAATGACACCATAGTTCAGCATCTAAATTAACCCAGAGAAAAAAAAACCCCAAACATTTCACACCCCTACTATTCGGGATGGGGGGAGCACTCCAAGGGCTCTAGACATCTTTTGCCTCTATCTCGCTAATAAACCAAGCTCATTTCTCACCACGACTGTGTATTTAGTTGGTGTCCGTTCATTAGGCTGGAGCCTTGACAGTATATATAAACATGTCCACCTTGGCTTATCTCAAGTTAATTATTACTTTATGTGTCCCTTCATATTAAGTGAATGTTTATTTTCTAATATACGTTTTAATGTTATAAATAGTATAATGTACTGTGTATAAATAGTGATCACTATGCACAAATAGTAAGAACTATTTATGAGAGTGATTGTGTAACTCCTTACCTATAAAATGGAGTCTTCGCTAGTGGATGATACACCTCATTTGGGATAATACTGATCCTTACTCATTTCTCCATCCTTGTTTTGCTCTCTCATACATAGTCGCTAATCTTTGCTACTTCACAATTCAAAACCCCTATAACTTCAGTTACAACACGTTATCGCACGAAGTGCTCTAAGTTACATATAATTACAGACACAGTAATAATCTCTCCATAATATTGCTCTACGTATTATGTTAATTTTAGTGTTTCTTTATTTATATATTGACTAATCAAAAAAGTTATTATAACAATTAGCGTGATTAATCTTAAATAAGATGTGTGATACTCTTAATAACAAAGCATGAGCTACACAATTATTTAGACTAGCATCAATTAGATTAATAATATTATACTCATTGGTACATAAAAACTAAATAAATATAAATAGTAAAATTGCGTTATTGAGAATTTTCACATTTCATACGTCTCATTAAATAGTTTATCACTTACAAGCCATTTTTTTAAGAACAATACTTTTACTTGTTGTATTTCCATACAACCACTTTAGAATGATTATAAAATCATTCACAATGAGGGCTTTTCATAGTTTTTATCTTCATGAACTATAAAGAGCTTTTTATCATTGTGATTTTCTAAAAGTCTAACTTTTTTAGTGATTAATTCAAATAATCTTTTACAAAAAATGTAGTAAAATGTATTTATTCTTGAAACTATTCAAGTTTTTATAAATAATATTTTAACAGTTGTATTGATTAATAAGTTTAAAATTTTATTAGATAGTTAATACAAAAATTGAGATAATAATTTTGGGACAGAGAGTATTTTAAGAAAATAATTTGTCATAATTTTTGCAAGAAATATTGATAATAATATTAGTTAAAAGTCAAGTTAAATTTATATGAAATAAGAAGTTATTTTTTAAAATTATGTTAGCTTAAATAAAATATCTAATTCATGTTAGCATTGATGTTAAATTAACACACACACACATTTTTTAACTATTCATATGATAATTTTTGTGTTTTGTCAAAGAATAAAAAAAATTTCCCTAAAACTTGATCTCTAGAGGAACACTAGAAATTGGATATCTTTTAAGGGGTGTAAGTGCGTTTTTCTAAAATATTTTAACTAGTTAATTGGATGAAGGTTTAAATTGCAACAAAAATCTTAGTATAAGTTTTTCTTGCAATTTATTTATGTTGAAGGTTTAAATTTGCAATGAGAAAACTTGTACAAGGTTTTTCTTACAATCTATCTATCTATCTATTACATATTACTAAAACAAAAACCGCTGATGTTAGCATTGGACACTTGGCAGCTTCTCGTTACATGTTTTCCCTCCTAAAATAAGTAGATGGAAAGCCAACTATGGAAGAGTGTGGAAGCTTGTGAGAAATGCAAAGGTTTGTTGGTTGTAGTCTCATTTTCGAAGCATATAATATTAACTGTTGTTGACCCGGACTGTTCAAGTGATTCTCGGGAATGTTTTTAGTTTAAATCTGCTACACTACTACTTTTCTTCATTTATACTTTTCAATAAAATTGGCTTTTTGTGCGCTCCAGTGCATTGCCCAGGTAAGTTTTAGTTTATGTTGTACCCAAAAAAACATTAAAAAATATATTTTCACCACCATCTCGTGATTCAATTGTCAACATCTTCGGCTCATCATTATAATTTATTATTTCACTATGCTACTTTCAATTTATTTTCAATTTTTTTTAATAGTTTTTTCCATACTCTTCCTCCACCTCATCTGTCTCTCGCTGCTTTCTCAATTGGGGTTATCTTCTGGAGTCTTGATTTAGGTTTGCTTAACAAAAATCATCATTTTCAATACTCCTTCTTGAAATAGTTGCTTTTAGCTTTTTGATCTTCGATCTACCCCTCTTTTACCTTAACCTGCAATTCACTTCCCTCCAACGGTCACTAATCTCTATCAATAGTAACCGACGGTTCTGATTCACTTCTTACTCCAAGAACCCAGTTGCATGTATGTCTTCAACAGTACATACATTCACCAGTGATAGTCGTCGTTCCGAAGACCATTGCATTTATCAGTAAAACTAATGTCATCGACACTAAAATGGTTGTCTCGCCTAACAACGTATGCCATAATCTACCATGGCATTCTTGAAATATGCTTCAATCCATATATTTTATTTTTTTGGGTTGTTGAGGGTTTTTGATAATCATCTTTTTCTGCATAATTTAGCTTTTTTTATACAATAAAAAAAGGTTCATTTTTGTTTTTGGACACTAAAGAGGTTCTAAAACTAAGAAGAGGAATAGTATGCAATATTTCCCTGAAAAATGAAAGATGGTGAAGGTAGGTTAATTTGACATTTTTTTTAAATCGATGATACCATGACTCATTTTTTCTTTTATTACACTATTTACCAGGGTTTTCTTTTGTTGATTTTATGGTGAGATTTTTATATCTTTCTCTTAAATATATATATACTGTACAACACTAAGTGAATGTTTCTATTAAAAACAAAAACAAAATGAATGCCATTTTGGGGAGGAATTAACCCAATTATACTTTGATTCATAATGTAATATGGTCAATTATTACGATGTTTTTATTATAATGAAATTGCTTATCAAATATTAAAATATCTTTTGATATATAGTTATCAAATTTTAAATGACCGTGCATCGCACGGGATTTAATCTAGTTATCTCTAATAATATACTCCCTCGGTTCTAGAATGATCCTCACACTTTTGTCCCTATTACTACAAATAACTTTGAGCAACAATTTTAAGTTGATTTAATTATATTAATGAAAATCTATTACTTTTTATTGATACACCATCAATAACAAGTTTTAGATTTTCATTCGGATAATTAAATCAATTTAAAATTATTGCTCAAATTTCTTTCGCATGCAGTAATGGCGAAAAAAAATGTGAAGATCATATTGATGAGACGGTAATAGTATATAAATATTGTTAATGATCTCATCATAACATTATAACATTATAAGTGTAATCATAAAACATTACAAGTGTGAGTGGAAACTGGCAAATGATATAGCAGGGGATTAAGTTGCTTCAAAAAATAAAAAAAATCGACATTTATAGTATTAACCTCTCTATCTTCTAGTTAATTATCAAAATTCATTTGATAATTAAGTAGAAGATGATGTAGCAAGGGATCAGATAAATTCACTAAAAAACTCTACATCTATTTTAGAGACGGGAAGGAGTATTAATTTCTCATAATCTAGAAGTACTTACTGATTCAAGTTATAGATAGAAACTCAGAAACACACTACTAACATTCAAACTCTTGATGCATTTACACAAGTACAAGAATTTACAATTAACTCAAAACACAACTAATACTCCCTCTGTCCGTCCCAAAATAATCTTCTCATTTGCCATTTCCTTATTGTCCCAGAAAGTTCTACCCATTTTATAATTTGGGCTTAAAAGTGCATAAACAAAACATGGCTAGTGAAGCAAGTGTTAACGCTCTTAAAAAGTTTGAATAGTCGAATGGAAAGATCATTTAGGACGGAGGGAGTACCAAATTACGAAGGCGGGCGAAGCATAAATTAATCAGTTCTGAGAAATTCCACCCAAAGTTCTTGTAGAAGCAAAACCAGTCATGAACAGAACATAAGATTCCTTAAAGCTGAACTGAGGTCTACAAAACTGCCTCATTTTAACTTTCAACATGTACATATTCTTCTTCCCACCCTTGCTCCCGTTAGTAACGCACCTATTCGTTAGTAACGATGCTCCGTTACTCTCGTCAGTACAAATCTCCGGCTCTTCTTCTTTGATCGTCGCGAGCTTTGATTTGAGTAGTTCATCTATGTTCATGCGCGATTCGGTTCGCAAACTCTTTCTGCTTGTGCAAGGTACAGCCCACCACATTTTTCTACTTCCCCTCCTCATTTTTTTTTTGGCCAGATCTCATATCTCCAATATATTTGACCTTTTATAAAAGGAAAAACACACACATACACACAGTGTGATTAGTTGTTGAAGTAGGTGTAGTAGTAGAAGTGCTTTTGCACCTTTACAGGATGGTTTGATGATGAGAGGGTTTTATTTTGTAGTTTTTGTTAGGTTTTGAGATATTGATATCAGATTGCGTCTCTCATCAGATTGCTTGACAGTTATGGTGTGACTATTTATGGTAGTAACTATTGGATGAGATTTTAGATTTTTATGATGTTTTTCTGACGCGTTCCGTTTTTCACTTTTAAAAAGAGTCATATACTCCCTCCGTCCCACCCCACTTGAGACTTATTTCCATTTTAGTCCGTCCCACTTCATTTGAAACTCCCCAAAATGGTAATTTTTTTATAATTTTATATTCAATCTACCCCACCCACTCATTCTCTCTCTTAGTTTTCCACCACACAATTCATTTAACCAACCTACTATTAACCCCACTCATTCTCTCTCTTCCTTTTCTACCACACATTTTCTTTATTTTATTTTTTTTTCTTAGTTATTGTGGGCACCGCTTAGGTCTCAAGTGAGGTGGGTCGGAAGGAGTATTTAATAAAAACTGATTTGTACAATCAAACTGCATATCAGTCTGTCGGGAAAAAAATATATCTAGTGTTAAATAAATAGACAGGAAAAAAATATCTAGTGTTAAATAAATATTGGTGATGACAGTTGAGCCAGACAAACCAACCATGCATTCATTATTATTGGTGGCATACCATAAACCAAATCATTTCATGGATAAGATAAAATTTAATATGTATACTTTGGGAGTTTGGCAAGTTGAACCGATTCCCCACCTTAGAACTTGCAACTGCTACGAAAATGGTAAAACTTATGATTACAACCCATAAACCCATGAGTTTGTAGAAAATTCATATAACATCCCTTCTTATTTGTACACTACACTCTTTTATCTTTCCCATGTGAACTAATCTCGAAATAATCTTCTCATTATCATTTTCAATTTTATATTTGGGCTTAAATGCAAATATATATAAACACAACAACATGATTAGTGAAACAAATGTTTATATCCTTAAAAAATTAAATAATCCAATGAAAAAATCATTTTGAAGGCTTAAATGTAAATATATATAAACACAACAACATGATTAGTGAAACAAATGTTTATATCCTTAAAAAATTAAATAATCAAATGAAAAAATCATTTTGAAACTGAAAGTTTAGAAACTGTTTTAGCAAAATTGTCTGTAATTGGTGGGAGCTGTAGTAGAGATAAAACGAGTTTAGCCTCAGCTTTCTGACTAATACAGTAGCAATTTAGATGGTAATCATTGGATCTCAAATCTCCAATAAAAAAAAGTTTACTCCCTCGATCCTAAAATACATAAACACTTTTTTTTATATTTTAGTACGAAGGAACTTTGAGTAATAATTTTAGGTTAGTTTGATTCTCTTAATGATTTTTTTATTAATAATATTATAATGTTACATCAATAACAAGCTTTATAACTTTATTAAAATAATTAAATTAATCTAAATATATTGTTAAAAGTTTTTTTGTACTACGTGTGAAAAAAATGAGAAAATTTTGGAGGAAACTAGTTTTTCCATAAATTATAAAAAGTCGTATTTTATAGGGTTTAATATTAGGGTTTAGGGTTTTAGGATTGAGTTTTAAGGGTCAAAAAGCAGGAATTTTTTTTTAACTTATGAAGAAACTAGTTTCCTCCAAAACACACTCGAAAAAAATATGATATTTATTTTGAAAAAGGAGTAAACAATTATTTCTTTGTATGTTAATCATTTTAGTTGTAGGTTTATGATAAGTGGTGACACACTTATGACACCCGTGGTCTAATCTCAAGTTATGGGTCAACCTGCTAAAGTCTCATTTGTCTCATATTCCCTACGTCCCATTTTAAACTTCAAAAATTTCCCTTTTGGATGTCCTATTTTAAACTTCAAAATCCAAAAAAGAAAGTTTTTTATACTTTTTTATTTAGTTGGACCTACATGTCATACACACAACTATCCACCAACTATTCTCTACCCCACTTTCTCTCTCCTACCCACTTTTTATACTCACAACACTCTACCCCACTATCTATATTATATAATATAAAAATTCTCATCTTAATTCTTGTGCCCACTTTTTTTTTAAGTATAAGATGGGACAAAGGGAGTATTAATATAGGGAAAAAAAATACTCCCTCCATCCCAAAATATATGTAGTTTAAGGGCTTGAAATTTATCCCAAAATGTTTGTAGTTTTGCTTTTATCTAGACATCTTTGACATTGTTTGTCAAATATACCTTTATTTATGATGGTAGTTGTCATTGAAAAGCATTTAATTGTCTTGGTACTTGAAATATTTCAAGGGCAATTTAGTCTATTAGACATGCATTGATTGCTTTTCTTAATTTGTGTGAAAATCCTAGAACTACAAATATTTTGGGACGGAGGGAGTACTTGATTAACTATATAGGAGGCTTGTTTGGTACACAATTTTTAAAATAGATATTTTTTTAGACGCTAGTATTTTGAGCGGCCAAAATTGGCCAAGATTTTAAAAAAAGCTCTGCTCGAAAACTCTCAATTGAAACGCTTAATTAGCAAAAAGCTGGCTTTTTTTCACTCTATTTTAAACGCACCGCTCTATCAAACGAGGCCTATGTTAAATAACTTTACCTTTTAACAAGGCATTTTAAGAGAATAATGACTGTTGGTCCCAGAGACACAACAAGGGTATGAAAAGAGGCTAGAGGGGGGGGGGTTGAATAGCCTATTTAAAAATTCCAACTCTTTTTCAAAATTCAACCTTTATGCTTACACTTAAATTTTGCGGTAGATGAAATACCACGCGGTCAAGTATAAAATGCACAGCGGAAGTTTTCGTTGAAACAAGTTAAGAGTTGTTTTTGATAAGTTTTAATGCGGTAGGCAATAATGCGGTAGAGAGTGCGGTAGATAGAAATGCAGTAGGTAAGAGTGAGGTAGGTTGAGAGATTGAAAACTTGTGTCTTAGAGATTTTTGGCAAATGATAAGTTAGTCAGATTTTAGCTAAGGCAATGAGATAGACAAACAAACACAATTCACAATTGTTCGTAAATCTGAAAGATCAAACACTAAAAGACAAACAAGATTAATATGAACAATAATAATAAGATGAACAAGACTTGAAAGTAAAGTGCAGAAAATAAAGAGTAGTAAGTAAATGACACAATGATTTGCAAATGTTCGATATGTTAAAAGATCTACGTCCTTTACCAAGATGGTTAGTCTTGGATTTTGAATGAGGTATATATTGATTCGATTGTGTACAGATTACAGAGATGAAGTATTGAATCAACACCTATTTCTATGAAGAACAATCCTAGACTTAGACCAGTGTATCCCTAATGATTCAATCTATGTGATTGATCAATCGGGGTGAGTGTGTGTGTAAGAATCAAGAGCTCTTTGGAATCTATATGATTTTAGAGCCTAATAAAACTTGTGTGATGAGGCTTGAGATTTGATCTTGAAGGTTGCTGGAGATTTGTTGAAGACTTGAAGGTTGAGTGCGTGAAGATTCGAAGGATTCTGGAAATCTTGGGTATGATCTTCAATCACCAAGAATTTCAACATCAATTTCTCTCTTAGAATCTCAGCGTGAGTTCAATGAAGAACTCAAGGACTATTTATAGCCTTGAAGGAGAAACTAGCCGTTGAAATATTTGGGGTCCAAGTTGAAGGACAATGAGCTGTTGAATTCTAATTAGAGCTCAGTCTGAGTTGTCTTTTTGTTGCAGAGTCATGGTGGTCCAACTGTACTATGATAACAGTTGTATTCAAATTTGAAATTTGAATTTGCAACGTTCTAAACTAATCAAGGTAAGGACACAAGTGTGACCATGATTAAGTTTGAACCAACTTGAGTTTCTTCAACCAAGGTTCCATGCGGTAGGATGAGCCATGCTGTAGGAATCATCTATGCGGTAGATGTGATGTAGTGAGGTAACCTTGGTCATGCGGCAAGCTTAATGCGGTAGGCATAGGCCTTACCTCAAATCTCCAGACTTAGAAAAATTGAGGGTCCTAATCTGCTAAGCCTATCAAACTAAAAGTGGACTATTCTAAATGAAGTACAAGTACTTCTTACAATATATCCTAAAGTCCACAAAGAGTAAAATAAGGTTATGGCATCAATCAAATTAAGGTAATAGGAGTGGTTTATAATAAGCATACCCAACAATGACCGAACTCTAATATAATATTAGAGTTCTAAGTAGATGATGAAGTTGTTTACCCATGTTAAGTTTGTGTCACGACCCAAAATCGGGCCTAAACCTTTAGCGCAGTATTTGAGTACGTAACCGCAATCAAACTCTAAATAAAAATACCTTCCAAAATCCAATAATCTCTTTTCACAAAATAAAGGATTCCAACATAATAAAAATCTAAACCATTAATCATAAAACCTCCATTACGACTCTGAATGAATTCTAAAACCACTAAAATGTCATAATAATAAATTAGATAATCCATTGAGATAGCCTTAACTTATTCCTCGAGTCGTTTCCACTCTTTCTAATTATTACCTTGAAGAAAGAGGAAAAGAAAGGCTGAGCGAACAAATTCCCAGCAAGATCATACGGCGCCCCTTCGGTTTTTAAGAATGGGCGACCACAAAAAAAGCTCAAAAATCATTTAACAAAACAAAAGAGAGTTTTATATCAACATATAAAAGTACTTTTTACAAATAAGTCAAAATCTCATGGCTTCATAATCAAAGGTCCGTATACTTTCAAAACCTTCTAATCACATAGGCGGTCAAAGACCGATTCCGATAAAGCTCTGAACAATGCATCAATTTCCAACTCAAAAGATATATCCGAAAAACCATTAACCAAAATCTTATCAAAAACAAATTGTCACAAAGACAGTGTTATGTATACATCTTTGATTGGTATCACGTTATACACTCGTGACAAGTATCGCGTATACACCCCCGATTGGTATCGCCTATACACTCGTGACAAGTATCGCATATACACCCGCGACTGGTATCACATATACACCCGTGATTAGGGATGGCAATTTGACCGAACCCGATCCGAACCCGAAGGCGATCCGCCCCGAAAAAGTAGGGTTCGGGTTGCAATTTTCATGACCCGAGCGGGTTAGGGTCGCGTTCGGATTTTGATATTAACCCGTTGTGATCCGACCCGACCCACACCCTCATGTATAAAGTTAAGATATTATGTTAGTTAATCATATTATATGTTGTTCAATTTATTTTTATAGTTGTTTTTTAGTGACATTTGATGATTTTAAACTAATTTCTATAACTAATTAAAATTTAAGCTTAGACATAGATTGTGCTCAAGCAAATATGAGCTGAAAATTTTATAATTTGATACGCTTCGGGTCCCCTTGCCTTCGGGTCGGTTCGGGTTCGGGTCGGGTCGGGTTCGGGTCATTGGTTTTAACATTAGGGCCGGGTTCGGTTTTAATGAAACCCGCCCCGTTGCCATCCCTACCAGTGACATGTATCTTGTATTTACTCGTGACTGGTATCATTCAACTTAGTGATCATATCAAAATCTCAAAAGGGTACCCACTGATACAGTTATGTTAAATATCAGTTTACTTTCAAATACAGTACCACTCGGTAAATTAAATATCAAAGTCTCGAAAAGTAAAGTATCATGCGGTACAACTCTTTGGTCAAAATCAATCACAACGATGATTCTCCCAATAAGTTTGTTACATGAGATATGAGAAAAGGTTCAAATGACGTACGAGTGAAGGAATGAAGTTCATTTTCATAAAAATACCCGCCTATACACAATTTATCTTAAAAATGGTAGTGTTCCAAAAACCGGCCTAGGAGCACGCTTGGGCGGCGCCTGGGCGCTAGGCGGTATCCTTCCGTAGCAATTTCCTTCAAATCGGTGCAATTCGGCATTAGATGGACTGGGCGGGTCAAGGCGGCGTGGCGGTCCAGGCCGGTTTGTCGTCGTATGAGCGAAGCAAGCGACAGACTTTTTTTTTCCTAATTCGGAATTGGCCGGAGTTGACCGGAGGAGAAGGAGATGTGGAGACGACGGATGGGGTGGTCAGATGAGGTGACGTACACGAGAAAAGGGTGGTGGAGCAGCCGAGTGGTTTGTGAATGTGGCGGCAACCATTTTTTCTTATGGAAGACTAGGAGAGAGAGAAAGAGAAGGCATAGAATGAAAAGAGAGAGGCGCTGAGATTTTGGTTTTAAGGTTAGAGTTTCATAAGAGTTTTAGTAGGCTTTAAATGGGTTGGGCCTTATTATTTTAGTGTGGAGGATTTTTTTTTATTTTATTTTGTTTGAGTAAAGATGTGTGAATGGACTTAAGTTAATGTGTGTAAGCTTTCACTTTTGAAAAATTTTAAAATACTTTTTCTAGTTATGATTTATTTTTTTTAATTAAAATAAATTATTAATTTTTGTTAACTAATAAAAATAAGGGACACTATTTTTTAGATATATAAATATATACTCCTTCCGTTCCAAGTAAGTTGAAACATTCATTTTGAAGTTGGGAAATTAATGATATAATATTATATTAAGAATGAAAGGTAGTGAGGAAGAGAGAGAATTAGTGGGGAAGGAAAGAGAATGAGTGGAGAATAATGAGTGGTTGAGAGGAAGAGAGAAAATGAGTGGATTATAAAAGTAATAAAAAATATCCATTTTTAGATTGTTGCAACTTAAGTTAAATCCCCTAAATGGCAAAATGTTTCAACTTACCTGGAACGGATGGAGTATATATATATATATATATATATATATATATATCATTTTTGGTTGGTATTGGTGTGGGTCCCATTTCTACGTCTAATTGTGCTATTTCATCTCCTATTGTGGTTAATTTTTTAGTAGAATTATCAATTTTTTCTTCAACTCTATCTAATTGTTGTCCTACGGTATATAGGTATAAGTTTGTCCAATTATTTTGTAAATGTAAAGATGTTTGTTTTTTATCTTCAGTGTCCAATTGATTAGTTTTATCAATAGGGTAAGCACCATACTGGATATTGTCTTTACTAAAGTAAGTGACTTCTAAAGGTGGTTTTTCGTTTTCGTATGCTTCGTGAGTCGGTAGAAGATCTGGTCCTACTTTGTACCATCGTCGTAGTTTTTTCTGTAATGTAGTTATTTTGTATAGGTAATCATCTTTTAAGAAATCAAAGAATGGTATGTGATCTTCTTGTAATTCACAAAATTCGTAGTACTTTTCTTTTATTAATTTTTGTTCATTGGTATCATACATTTGGAAAAATAGTTTTCTATTTTCTTCATTGTGTCTACTTGTAAAATCTTTTCTTAAAATACTTTTATTTAAAATAAAATTGTTTTTTATCATATTTAAGGTAAATTCACTATCTTCGTAAGATTGAACATTAATTCCTTCATACGGTTGGACATTAATTCCTTGTCTGTTTGCTCCAGTATTGTTGGTTTGTTGTGAAATTTCAATATTAGTTTCATCTTCAAAAACAGTTTCATTTTGTGAAGAACTATCCTCATATTTAGTGTTTTGTGGGAATTCATATCTTCCTGATGTAGATCTCCTAGATGGTGCTTGGACATTTAATTTTTTGTGTCGACTTAGTGACTGAGTTCTTTTGAATTTTAGATCTACCGATCCGTCTTCATATTGTGTAATTTGTTCTATATCAGTTGTTTGATTTTGTAAAAGTCAAAGTTACTGTAGCAAAAAAGTCAATTCATGCGATATTTATTTTGATATTTTTATGTTATTTATTGTTATTATCTTAATATGCATGCTTTAAAATCGGACCTCTGATCTTTGGTAAAAGATCAGAGGTCCGGTTTTAAAGAATGCATATTAAGATAATAACAATAAATAACATAAAAATATCAAAATAAATATCGCATGAATTGACTTTTTTGCTACAGTAACTTTGACTTTTGAAAATACGTATACGTAGGCTTTCGTTATACCTCAGTTTATCCGTCACCCGTAGGTCTGGAAGGTTAGTGGTTTCCACCTTTCGTAACGTTTTTGTTTGAAAAGATAATTTGTAACAATTAACAAACAATTGTAAGTACTCGAGGCGAGAGTAGTAAACTTACTTGTTTATTGCAAATTGTTGAGAGTACGATTGTTGAGAGAGATTACAAGAGATTTTTAGAGAGAGAAATATTTAGAGAGAATTTAAAACTGATACTAAATTTTGCCTGTCTTTACAATGAGAGCTATCTAATCTTATATACTACTGGCGTTTTGTCGTGCAGGTCGGCAGGATGAATCTTCTTTTGAATTTTATGAGCATTGGGCCAGGGTGGCTGGTGCCTTTGTTGAAATTAGTAACCAATGGGCCAGGGCGGCTGAATTATTTGTTGAATTTTGTGACCAGTGGGCCAGGGCGGCTGATGCTTTCTTCTTTTTGAATTATTTGTTGAGGATGCCTTCTTCTTTTGTGTGGGCCATAGACTGAGATGCCTTCTTCTTTTTGTGCAGCTTTACAGATCTAATTCTAGATCTTCTGGTTGTGTGTAGAAGTCATCATTGGGTTGAGTATCCCCTTCATTCATAGAGGATGAACTGCCTTCGTCGCTAAGTTGGACCATTAGTCTTTCCAGATCCGTTGAATTTGTACATTTAGCCATCTGGGACATAATCTGTTGTTTCTTGGCTAAAAGCTCTTCATTTTGTTGAGATTGTTTGAGAGGAATTGTTTTGCAAAATTCTGGTTTTGAGAGAAAGTATTTTGTCACTGCTCCAGAATTGCAATGAGAAATTTCAGTTTTGTCCCACCATTTTATTTTGTATTTTCGAATCAAAATTGGTAAAATTGTCTTTTGTACACACTCACACTTTTGTTGTTTCACCACACACTCACACATTTGTTCCTCTCTTAAGTCAAATTCTGTCATAAAAATCCATGGGACTTGGAAGTTGTGACAAAATAAGGCCCAAAGAGGAGTCTGAGAAATTTGTTCTGGGTAAGAAACCTTTGTTGACCATTGTTTGAAGGCTATTTGTACATCTGAAGGGACGATTGAATTGTCTAGTCCGAAAGTTTTCCACCATTGATGAAACCAATAAGGAGTAGGATAGGAAAAATTCGGACAAAAATAAAAGAAGTATGAAAGAGAAAAAGATTTGTTTTGTCTGAAAAAGGCCCTTGACCAAGCCAAGATATAATCATAATAATTAAATCTTGCTGAATTGTTTGAATTTAATAAATCTCGAGAATCATTTGGCTTTTGGCCCCAATCTGATAAAGTCAGGAATTTTAAAATTTTGACTTTGCAATAACGAATTTTTGTGTTATCAACATGATCTGTGGAATATTGAAAAGTAGCGGATTTTGTTTGTGTCAGAATTGTTTCATAGTAAAATTGGTTTTTCATAAAATTATCAGGAATATAATTGTGCAGTGATGGTAAAATATATTGTGATAATTGATAAGGATGCCAATTGTCAGTCATTTCATAGATTTCTGGTTCTAGGACACAAATAGAATCGGTATGGGTTTTATAAAAATAATTTGTGGGTGGTGTTTGTTTAGGGTGAGGATTAGGAACAATTTGTCTATTGGGCTGAGAAGTTTGAGGGTTTTCTATTTTGAGGGCAGATTTGTAAGTAACTGTCTTCTGGGAGGATGATGTTTCTTTTGAGGTTGGGGGAGAGAATGGTTTTGCGTCTGGGGAAAGAGCAGCAAACCTATTTTCTAATTTTGGTTGAATTGGCATTCTGTCAGGAACGAAGAGTGGGAGCTTTGTAAGAGGTCTGATTTGTATGGTTTGTTCTTTCTTGGCCTTTCCTTTGAGTGAAGATCCTGAAATCATTCTAAACAGGGAGAATTTTAGTATGTAGATTTCAGTAGTCTCGTACGAGGCTATTTTAATCTGGCATAAGTAGAACATCCTGAAGATTTGGATAATGATCATTGTAAATACAATTTGTAAGTCTTTTAAAAGTTGAGATTTCATTTTTAATAAGAATTGAAAAAGGCGAGGAGGATTTGTTTTCAAAGATTTCTTGTAAATCATATAAATGAAATCGAAGTATTTGAGTCTTGTGAAAAGGGGTTCTTTTGTGAAAGTTTTTGCATTCTTTTAGTAATATTGGTGATTTTTGTAGTAAATAATTTATGTAATTGGAAGTATTTAAATGAACACGATTTCCATTAATAAAAAGGCTCCAAGTTTGTTCCTGTTCTATTTGTGAAATGAGTAAGGTCTCTTTATGTAATTTTTCTAATTCTTGTAATGATTGGTTTGAAAAGAGTGCGGTTTCTTCATTTATATTTGCCATTGCCTGCAATAAAGATTGTTTTTATTTAATTTATAACAAATACAAACATATGAAATACATAAAGATACATTTTTAGAGAAATTTATGTAACTTCCTCATTTTTCTGGAAAGAGCCTTTGCTTGTATGAGCATATTTGTTGCTATTCTTTTCTGATGATAGAAAACTCCATTGTCCTCTATATATTCCTCAAGATCACTAATTATGAATCGTACATACATAAAATGTATTCTTATTTCATAATTTGTATAAGTATGAGGAAAGTCTGTAGATTTAAGATCTCTTAGTTGTCTAGCTAAATGGTTCAAATAATCAATGTTGCCAAAGCCTCTATTAAGCCATCTATTACGTCTATCATGTGTATTAAAAATTTGGTTATTTATCAGTGGGAAGTCTGCCATGTCCTTGTAGGAATTCTCTAGTTAAGAAATCTGGGATTGAATTGTCTTTGCCTGCAATATGAACGATGTCAAAATCAAATATTGATAAAAGGGCTTGCCATCTGGCAAAGATCTGTTTTGCCGCTAAATTCTTTACATCTTTTTGTAAAACATCTTTTGCAGCTTTGCAATCTACTTTGACTGTAAATTTTTGATTAAGAAGATCATCTTGAAATTTCGTTATACATAACACTATAGAGAGAATTTCCTTTTTTATTGTAGAATAATTTGATTGTGTTGTGTTCCATATTCCCGAATAATACCTTATTATTTGGCTTTTCCCATCTATGTTTTGAGTTAATATCCCACCATATCCTATGTCTGAGGCATCAGTGGCTACTGTTTTAGGGGCATTAGGATCATATATGGTTAAACATGGTAATCTTTTAACATGTAGTTTGATTTGTTTAACAACATTAGTATGCTCTTTTGTCCATGGTTTTGGATTTGTTTTTAATCTATCAAAGAGTGGTTTACAAATTTGTCTTAATTTAGGAAAGAAATCTGCTATATAATTTAATGATCCTAGGAATCTTTGTAATTGATTTTTATCTTTTATCTCATCTGGGAATTTGTCAGCAAAATCTATAGATCTTTGTATTGGTATTAAAGTATTATTGGTTATCTCATGTCCAAAAAACCTAATCTTTATTTGATAAAGTTTTATTTTTGTTTTTGATAAAACTAACCCATTTCGTATCATTGTTTTATAAAATATGTTTAAATGTTTGTCGTGTTGTTCAAGAGTTTTACTGAATACTAAAACATCATCTATATAAACAATAATAAAAGTGTATGGATTAAATATTTCATTCATTATTTTTTGAAATTCGCTTGGTGCGTTTTTTAATCCAAAGGGCATAACATTCCATTCGTATTGCCCAAAGGGTACTGTAAAAGCTGTTTTGTATTTATCTTCTTCTGCTATTTGTATCTGCCAAAATCCTGATTTCATATCAAATTTTGAAAATATAGAAGCATCGTGTAATCTTTTTAATAAATCTTGTTTATTGGGTATTGGATATCTAATCCATTTTAGTGCAGTGTTTAAAGGTTTGTAATTAATAACTAATCTTGGGGCACCTCTTTCAATTTCTGTATTTTTTGATACATAGAATGCTGAGCATGACCAAGGTGATTTACTTTTCCTAATTAATTTTTTATTGAGTAAATCTTTAATTTCCTTTTTACAGTATTCTAATAATTCTTGATTCATTTGTATAGGTCTTACTTTTGTAGGTATTGTTGGTTCATTAAAATCTTTTTCGTATGGTAGTGTTATTACATGTTTTTTCCTTTCCCAAAAAGCTGTGGGCAAATCAGAACATAGGTCTTTTTCAAATTTTTCTAATTTTTTAGAGATTATGTCTTTGTTTTGTTGAAGTTGTAATTTTTCTTCAATTTTGATATTTAATAATTCTTCCTTAAGAAATTTCATTTGATTTTGTAAAGTATTTAATTTAGAGATTCCTGTTTTTTGTAAATTATTTACATCACTATTGGATACAGGATATAAAAAATCAAATATAATTTTTTGTCCTAATATTCTTGATTCTACTCCTCTTTGTGAAACTGAAAAGGGATATAGCATTTGTAAAAAAGGGTTACCTAATATAACTTTTGTGTTTAAATTTTTTACAAGCATAAGACTTGTTTTAAAGGAGATACTATTATTATAAACATGTGCTTCGGGTATTTTGTATTTTACTTCTAATTTTGAAGAATTGGCTGCTGAAAGACTTTGTTTTGTTTTTATAAAATATTTTGTTGGTATTATTCCTTGTTCAACACAATTTAGGTCTGCTCCTGAGTCTAACATGGCTAATCCTTTATATTCGAAATCTTTGATTTTCATATGTATATGTACATACCATTTTTGGTATCTTACTCGGGTAAGAGCGTATATGCTTTCTTCTGTGTCTGTAGAGGTATCTGTTTCCGAAGAAGATTTTTTTGCAAAGGGGTTTTTAAAATGTTTAAAAGATCAGAGGTCCGATTTTAAAGCATGCATATTAAGATAATAACAATAAATAACATAAAAATATCAAAATAAATATCGCATGAATTGACTTTTTTGCTACAGTAACTTTGACTTTTGAAAATACGTATACGTAGGCTTTCGTTATACCTCAGTTTATCCGTCACCCGTAGGTCTGGAAGGTTAGTGGTTTCCACCTTTCGTAACGTTTTTGTTTGAAAAGATAATTTGTAACAATTAACAAACAATTGTAAGTACTCGAGGCGAGAGTAGTAAACTTACTTGTTTATTGCAAATTGTTGAGAGTACGATTGTTGAGAGAGATTACAAGAGATTTTTAGAGAGAGAAATATTTAGAGAGAATTTAAAACTGATACTAAATTTTGCCTGTCTTTACAATGAGAGCTATCTAATCTTATATACTACTGGCGTTTTGTCGTGCAGGTCGGCAGGATGAATCTTCTTTTGAATTTTATGAGCATTGGGCCAGGGTGGCTGGTGCCTTTGTTGAAATTAGTAACCAATGGGCCAGGGCGGCTGAATTATTTGTTGAATTTTGTGACCAGTGGGCCAGGGCGGCTGATGCTTTCTTCTTTTTGAATTATTTGTTGAGGATGCCTTCTTCTTTTTGTGTGGGCCATAGACTGAGATGCCTTCTTCTTTTTTGTGCAGCTTTACAGATCTAATTCTAGATCTTCTGGTTGTGTGTAGAAGTCATCATTGGGTTGAGTATCCCCTTCATTCATAGAGGATGAACTGCCTTCGTCGCTAAGTTGGACCATTAGTCTTTCCAGATCCGTTGAATTTGTACATTTAGCCATCTGGGACATAATCTGTTGTTTCTTGGCTAAAAGCTCTTCATTTTGTTGAGATTGTTTGAGAGGAATTGTTTTGCAAAATTCTGGTTTTGAGAGAAAGTATTTTGTCACTGCTCCAGAATTGCAATGAGAAATTTCAGTTTTGTCCCACCATTTTATTTTGTATTTTCGAATCAAAATTGGTAAAATTGTCTTTTGTACACACTCACACTTTTGTTGTTTCACCACACACTCACACATTTGTTCCTCTCTTAAGTCAAATTCTGTCATAAAAATCCATGGGACTTGGAAGTTGTGACAAAATAAGGCCCAAAGAGGAGTCTGAGAAATTTGTTCTGGGTAAGAAACCTTTGTTGACCATTGTTTGAAGGCTATTTGTACATCTGAAGGGACGATTGAATTGTCTAGTCCGAAAGTTTTCCACCATTGATGAAACCAATAAGGAGTAGGATAGGAAAAATTCGGACAAAAATAAAAGAAGTATGAAAGAGAAAAAGATTTGTTTTGTCTGAAAAAGGCCCTTGACCAAGCCAAGATATAATCATAATAATTAAATCTTGCTGAATTGTTTGAATTTAATAAATCTCGAGAATCATTTGGCTTTTGGCCCCAATCTGATAAAGTCAGGAATTTTAAAATTTTGACTTTGCAATAACGAATTTTTGTGTTATCAACATGATCTGTGGAATATTGAAAAGTAGCGGATTTTGTTTGTGTCAGAATTGTTTCATAGTAAAATTGGTTTTTCATAAAATTATCAGGAATATAATTGTGCAGTGATGGTAAAATATATTGTGATAATTGATAAGGATGCCAATTGTCAGTCATTTCATAGATTTCTGGTTCTAGGACACAAATAGAATCGGTATGGGTTTTATAAAAATAATTTGTGGGTGGTGTTTGTTTAGGGTGAGGATTAGGAACAATTTGTCTATTGGGCTGAGAAGTTTGAGGGTTTTCTATTTTGAGGGCAGATTTGTAAGTAACTGTCTTCTGGGAGGATGATGTTTCTTTTGAGGTTGGGGGAGAGAATGGTTTTGCGTCTGGGGAAAGAGCAGCAAACCTATTTTCTAATTTTGGTTGAATTGGCATTCTGTCAGGAACGAAGAGTGGGAGCTTTGTAAGAGGTCTGATTTGTATGGTTTGTTCTTTCTTGGCCTTTCCTTTGAGTGAAGATCCTGAAATCATTCTAAACAGGGAGAATTTTAATCTGGCATAAGTAGAACATCCTGAAGATTTGGATAATGATCATTGTAAATACAATTTGTAAGTCTTTTAAAAGTTGAGATTTCATTTTTAATAAGAATTGAAAAAGGCGAGGAGGATTTGTTTTCAAAGATTTCTTGTAAATCATATAAATGAAATCGAAGTATTTGAGTCTTGTGAAAAGGGGTTCTTTTGTGAAAGTTTTTGCATTCTTTTAGTAATATTGGTGATTTTTGTAGTAAATAATTTATGTAATTGGAAGTATTTAAATGAACACGATTTCCATTAATAAAAAGGCTCCAAGTTTTGGAGCCTTACTCATTTCACAAATAGAACAGGAACAAACTTGGAGCCTTTTTATTAATGGAAATCGTGTTCATTTAAATACTTCCAATTACATAAATTATTTACTACAAAAATCACCAATATTACTAAAAGAATGCAAAAACTTTTACAAAAGAACCCCTTTTCACAAAACTCAAATACTTCGATTTCATTTATATGATTTACAAGAAATCTTTGAAAACAAATCCTCACCTTTTTCAATTCTTATTAAAAATGAAATCTCAACTTTTAAAAGGCTTACAAATTGTATTTACAATGATCATTATCCAAATCTTCAGGATTTTCTACATATGCCAGATTAAAATAGCCTCGTACGAGACCACTGCAATCTACATACTAAACTTCTCCCTATTTAGAATGATTTCAGGAACTTCGCTCAAAGGAAATGCCAAGAAAGAACAATCGATCATACAAATCAGACCTCTTACAAAGTTCCCAAACTACATTCCTGACAGAATGCCAATCCAACCAAAATTAGAAAATAGGTTTGCTACTCTTTCCCCAGATGCAAAACCATTCTCTCCCCCAATCTCAAAAGAAACACCATCCTCCCAAAAGACAGTTACTTACAAATCTGCCCTCAAAATAGAAAACCCTCAAACTTCTCAGCCCAATAGACAAATTGTTCCTAATCCTCACCCTAAACAAACACCACCCACAAATTATTTTTATAAAAATATATATATATATATATATATATATATATAGGTAGGTGCTCAAATGAGAACCTAAATATCATGAGAACCATGAGAACCATGAGAACCAACATCAGCCATTGGATTAGAAAAAAAGGGACGGCTCAGATCGGCTTGGGAGGGGACAAGACGCGGTGGCATTTTTGAAATAAGTCAGAACTTCAAGGGCATAACAGGGATTTTATCGTATAGCTGAAAGGGAAGCGGTGGCATTTTTGTAATAAGTCGTTAGATACACTTGGTTTTGCCTGAATGTATCCAATAACTGAAAGGGAAGCGGTGGCATTTTGTAATAATTCGTTAGATACACTAAGACAATAGTTTGTGTATCCAATAACTCAAAGGGAAGCGGTGGCATTTTTGTAATAAATCGTTAGATACACTGAGACCATTATTAGATACACTAAGAGCAGTTATTAGATACACCAAGACCAATAGTTTGTGTATCCAATAACTGGAACATAGTATCATATTTCATTAGATACACCAAGACAATTTATTAGATACACTAAGACCATTATTAGATACACTAAGACCAGTTATTAGATACACTAAGACCAATGGTTTGTGTATCCTATAACTGGAACATAGTACCATGTTTCATTAGATACACGAAGACAATTTATTAGATACACTAAGACCATTCATTAGATACACTAAGACTAGTTATTAGATACACTAAGACCGATGATTTGTGTATCCTATAACTGGAACATAGTATCATATTTCATTAGATACACCACGACCATTTATTAGATACACTAAGACCAGTTATTAGATACACTAAGACCAATGGTTTGTGTATCCTATAACTGGAACATTTTGTTGGATACACTAAGGCAAGTAACGAGTGTATTGTATGTTTCATTTATTGGATACAGTAAGAAATACGTTCTGTATCTAAGGAACTCGCCTTACCGACTTCGGCGCGCGTTATGTTTTTAAAGGGATATGACCATTATGCCCCCGCGTCTACTTTAATTTCAAAATTGCCACCGCCTCCTTTTTGTTTTAACTCTAATCTGAAGCGTTCAATTTGTTCTAATCTAAGGGCTGATAATGGTTCTCATGGTTCTCATATAATTTGGTTCTCACAAGAGCAAGACCCTATATATATATATGAAAAAAATAAAAATGCTCCAAATTCTCAGCCCCGCCTAGATTTCTAGGCGCTAGGCCCAGCTTCTCTCTCTAGCGATTTTTAGAACACTGAAAAACGGAATGGAGGGCAATACAAAGAACTGAAAGTCAAAAATGGAAGGTAATTCCTTGACTTATAATGCTCTTAGCTAGTGCTTTCACATGCGGACAAGCACCCGTAAGGGCCCTAACAATACTTTCCAAAATCTAACAACAATAGTACAACTACAGTTAATTAACAATAGTTAAACCTTTTACTAGTAAAATAAATTAGACAAAAACTCGTATGAGAATATCATGACTCGTCTCATAGTAGAGACGGGTCATTTTTTACCCATAACGAGCGGGCAATTTTTTTTTCGGTTTGCCAAAAGTAATAGTTATTATAACTAAATGTAACAAACATGTTACTTATATGTAACAGTTTGTATACATAAAAGTAATATATTTATACAGAAAAGTAACAGTGTTTTTTTATGTTTTCTTCATTTGCCAAAAGTAATACTCCCTCCGTCCCACACCAATGGGCACTTTTGGTCAAACCTACTTAAACTTTGACTAACATTTTATGCTAAATAATTTATCTCCATAAAAAATTTAAAAATAGTTACTGATAATAATGTTTCTATTAATAATTTAATAACTTTTAAAAATTTTTATGGAGATTAATAATTTAGCATAAAATGTTAGTCAAAGTTCTAGTTGGTTTGACCAAAAGTGTCCATTGGTACGGGACATAGGGAGTACTAATTATAACTAAAATGTAACGAACGGTTACTTACATGTAACAATTGTATACATATAACACATATGTATAGAAAAGCAATAATTCAACCCTTTACAGTTTAGAACTAAAAACACTTGTGTTAGTAACATTGTAAAAATAAGAAAATAACAGTTTTTATAAATGAATATTATATTTTACTTGTATAATAATATTGTAAAACAGTTACGTTTACTTGTATAATAGTATATCCATATGCTTTCAAATAATAAGTTACAACTACAGTTAATTAACAATAGTTAAACATTTTACTAGTAAAATAAATTAGACAAAAACTCGTATGAGAATACCATGACTCGTCTCATAGTAGAGACGAGTCATTTTTGACCCATAACGAGCGGGCAATTTTTTTTTTTTTTTTTTTTCGGTTTGCCAAAAGTAATAGTTACTATAACTAAATGTAACAAACGTGTTATTTATATGTAACAGTTTGTATACATAAAAGTAATATATTTATACAGAAAAGTAACAGTGTTTTTTATGTTTTCTTCATTTGCCAAAAGTAATACTCCCTCAGTCCCACACCAATCGGCACTTTTGGTCAAACCTACTTGAACTTTGACTAACATTTTATGCTAAATAATTTATCTCCATAAAAAAATTTAAAAATAGTTATTGATAATGTTTCTATTAATAATTTAGTAACTTTTTAAATTTTTTTATGGAGATTAATAATTTAGCATAAAATGTTAGTCAAAGTTCTAGTTGGTTTGACCAAAAGTGTCCATTGGTATGGGACATAGGGAGTACTAATTATAACTAAAATGTAACGAACGGTTACTTACATGTAACAGTTGTATACATTTAACACATATGTATAGAAAAGCAATAATTTAACCCTTTACAGTTTAGAACTAAAAACACTTGTGTTAGTAACATTGTAAAAATAAGAAAATAACAGTTTTTTATAAATGAATATTATATTTTACTTGTATAATAACATTATAAAACAGTTACGTTTACTTGTATAATAGTATATCCATATGTTTTCAAATAATAAGTTACAATGGGTTCAATTTATCATGATACATGTAAAAGTATTACATTATCTATAGAAATCTGTTACAATTTTATCTACTAAAGTGTTACATTTACTTGTACAAATAATTACATTCATGTATATAAGTTGTTATTTTTCAAATGTTACTTTCTTTCAAAAAAATAATAATCAAAATACTAAAAAAAAAAAAAAAAATCTGAAAAAACACTATTACATTTCTGTATAACGATTAGTTATTGTTAGTGTTACATGTATTTATAGTTAGTATTACAGTTGAAAGATGAGTAAAATGAGTTTTTTTTTTTGTAAAACTGGTGTTACGTTTACTTATAAACAATGTTACTTTATAAGTAACACATTTGTTACATTTAGTTATACTAAGTTTTACTTTTGGCAAACGATAAAAACTACCAATTTTTTTATAAAAAAAAAAAAAAAACCAAAAAAAATCAATTTTTTTTGTTTGGAAAAAATAAAAATAAAAATTTGGGCCATGTGTCGCTGCCGTGTGGCAGATTTTAAGTGGAGCATGGGTTGGGATCCTATGATTCGCAGATAATATTGTACACGGGTCATGGGTCGACCCGTCTCTTCTATGAGACGGATCTAAGTATTCTCACAAGAGACCACCTCAATAAAATAATAGAGATACTATGTTTCCTCAAACTATAATACATTGCAACTGTTAAGTCCACTGTAATCCCAGCAATTATTGAATTGGACTAATTATACTTAGTTAAAGTACAATGTTTTTTGATTATCTGAGGGCATCTCCAACTAGATCCGTCAATTCGGGATGACGGGACGGGACAAAACTATGTTGTCCCGCTATTTATACGGGACGGGACGGGACGGGCCTAATTTTACGCGGGACGGAAATTCCCCGTCCCATCCCAAATCACCTCGGGACGCGGGACAATACGGGACGAACACGGGATTAGTTGACACGATATTAACACAAACACAGTATGTTTCACTACAATCAACTACAATTCATATAGCATTGAATAATACTCAACAATCCCCAAAAACAAACAGTGTGTCTAAACTCATCATCCCCACCTTCTCTTTCTGCATATGCCAGTATACTCCTCACACTAATATAACATTCAAATAACAGTAAAGAATTGATTTTTTTTTTTAATTAATTAAAAAAAAAAAAAGAGTTCCAGCTTGTTTCTAGAAATTGATTGAATCCTTTTAATGTATTATGCGTACAAATTTACACATTGACAACCATATTATACAAGATTTTGATGCTCACAATATTTTCGAGGTACAGTACAGAGAAGAGAAGAAAAGAGGATGAGGAGCTGACCGTCGTCGTCGCCGTCGGTGTGGGAGAAGAGAGTGCGGCGGCGCCTTGCCGTCGATGTGGGAGAACTGAGAAGAGAGTGCGGCGTCGTCGCTCGTCTCGTCGGCTAGGTAGGGTTTGATTTGGGAATTGAGATATTGAAATGGTCCAAATCAATGTAACTAACTGGGTTTCAATTAAACTTCCATCTTGGGCTGCCGAGTTTGTTGTTTGAATTGGGCTTGGGCTTGGGCTTGGGGCTTGGGGCTTGGGCTGCTGCTGTGTTGGGTTTTTAAAATACGGGACGTCCCGTCCCGTCCCGTCCCGAACCCGTTTTGGCCCGTCCCGAATAGTCCCGCATTTTTTCGGGATAGGAATATGTTGTCCCGTCCCGTCCCATATATAAGGCGGGACGGGATGTCCCGACGGGACGGTCCCGAATTGACGGCTCTATCTCCAACCCATTTCTTCATTTTTTGCTTCATTTCTTCATTTTTTGCTTCAAATGTTGCTTCATTTTTTTTTTCCAACTCCAACTCATATCTTCAATTTTGACTTCAAAAAGAATATACCAAGCATCTTTCTCTTCCACATCATCATTCCACTACTCATTTAATTTCACAAACACTACACAAACTTTAGTCATTTTGTATATTGAACCCTCTGTTTTATTTTAAATGATAAAATTTCAAATTAATTAGCGAAAAACTATAATATTTTTTTAAAATTATTATTTACTATAATCAAAACAGTAAATGTGCAATTAAACATTAAAGATAATTAAATTTATTATTTATATATTATGGTGGAGACGGGTCCGGTAATTATGGTGGAGATGGGTCCGATATGCCGGAATATTAAATTATTGTTGTTGTTCTTGTTTACTTTATATTTATGTCTTATTAGTTTGCTTGTTTTAATATTCTGTCTTTTTTAGTTATTATTTTTATGTACTATTAATATGTTTTTAATTTATGTCTTATTACTTTATATATATATATATATATATATATATTTGTAAATAGTGATAATTACTTTATGTTGTTTTAAATTTGGTGAATATAAAAAGTAATTTATTATGTTCATAGAATAAAATTTGAATTTATTTGTAATTTTCTTTATTTTAAATTTATTATTTAGAAAATAATCTAAATCCTTTTATATTTAATATAGCTATTAGATTAATTTGTTTAATAATTTTGATTTTTTTAATAAATTTATTTTATCTATGATAACTACTTATTTTATTATATACTTTATTATTTAGAAAAAGGATTATTTCTTTAGAAAAAATATTTATTTTATTTTTAAACCTTTGAGTTTCAAAAAATTTACTAAAGCCCTTACTAACTAATATCATTACAAATCCATCCATTTTTATGATCACGTGCGAGACACATGCGATTTAACTGACTTTTCTAACGATTTCCGTCAAAAAGCCCTTACTTGCCGAAAAATTATGATATTGAGCCCTGATCTAGCGGAAAAAAAAACCCAGGCCCTTTTAGACCCCCCCCTGGAGTTCAGGCCCTAATCTGTCATTAACCCTTTTTTTTAATACTTTTTAATTAGTGGGACCTACTTATCATACTCACGTCAACTAACCCACTTACTATTCCCTACCCTACTTTCTTTCTCCAACCCAACTATCTACACTCACAACACATCGCATTTTTCATTTTTTCCTTGATTCCCGTGCACAACCTAAATTTTGCAATTTGAAATGGGATGGAGAGAGTATGCCATTTGGATGTCTTCAATGGCACAGTAGCGAATTGACGCAGGCTCTCGCTGCCCGGTTAGTGAGTCAGAGGTTCATAGAGGCTACGTGCCCTCTGGCTACGGTATTGATAAGCCAAGTCTGTTCAAGGTTGATTATGTTGGGATCACTCACCAACAAGAGAAATCGCAATAAGAGATAACAAAATACCCACGCACACAAAACAAGAACAAGACACAAGATTTAACGTGGTTCACCCCAACATCAATGGGCTACGTCCACACCGATCAACTTTTCACTATAATATCATGGAATTACAAGATGACGAGTTTTCTTCAGGAAACTCGCAAAGACTCACTACTATCTCAAATTGGTATTACAAGAATGGAGGTATCTCTCCTTCTCAACATTCTTGAAAATACACACACAATGAACCCTAAAAAAAAACCATATTGGTGAAGCCTATTTGTATAGGGGAGGCACACCCACTAATCCCCTCTTCCTCACACTCTCCCCTAAGGGAAGCCCCTCTTGGCACCACCAAGGCACACACAAAATAATAGCCCTCACACCTTTTATAAAGGCTTCAAATAAAACTCTTTCCTAGTACAATAAGGAATCCTTGTCCTACACCATAAGGACTCACAAATTCCTCTCATACTTGCATTAGGAAACAATCTTCTCACTTCTTGTCAAATTAGGAAATAAATTCCTACGCATGATTTTTACAATCCAATTTGGATTAGAATTTGAGCCAAAATCCCAACAAATCTCCCCTCGACTCAAATTCTACCATATCATTGTCATCTTCAACTTGCACCCTCCATGATCTCCACTTTCTGTCTCATCGTCATCGGTCATCTTCAACACCTCTTGTGTTTTCCTCAAAACTTGTACCGCTGCTCTCCACTAGCAGGACACGCCTCTTGATCATCATATCAAGAAGACTTTCGACACAAGGCTCCATCCGCGATTTCACACAAGGGTAAATCTCAAACACCACAAACGTGGTCAAACATAACCATCTTGTAACCATGATCTTCAAACTCCATTAATCGTCCCCCACAAATCTTGCTACTTCTGTCCGGAAACTTTTACCAATTCTAAGAAGCTCCAAATCCAATCTCCACCGTTCAGATTGAAGATATATGAGTCCCAAAGCTTCTCGCCAAAAAATCAAGATGATCCAACGGTTAACAAACGCGTTACGCCTCTTTCTTCACTGCTGCGCTGAACAAAAATGGACCAGATCTACTCTCTTGTTTTTCTTCTATTTTGGATCTCTTCTATCGATGCAAATTCTTCCCTTCAACCAAGCTCTGATACCACTTGTTGGGATCGCTCACCAACAAGAGAAATCGCAATAAGAGATAACAAAATACCCACGCACACAAAACAAGAACAAGACACAAGATTTAACGTGGTTCACCCCAACATCAATGAGCTACGTCCACACCGATCAACTTTTCACTATAATATCATGGAATTACAAGATGACGAGTTTTCTTTAAGAAACTCGCAAAGACTCACTACTCTCTCAAATTGGTATTACAGGAATGGAGGTATCTCTTCTTCTCAACATTCTTGAAAATACACACACAAAGAACCCTCCAAAAAAAACCGATATTGGTGAAACCTATTTGTATAGGGGAGACATACCCACTAATCTCCTCTTCCTCACACTCTCCCCTAAGGAAGCCCCTCTTGGCACCACCAAGGCACACACAAAATAATAGACCTCACACCTTTTATAAAGGCTTCAAATAAAACTCTTTCCTAGTACAATACGGAATCCTTGTCCTACACCCGTAAGGACTCACAAATTCCTCTCATACTTGCATTAGGAAACAATCTTCTCACTTCTTGTCCAATTAGGAAATAAATTCCTACGCATGATTTTCACAATCCAATTTGGATTAGAATTTGAGCCAAAATCCCAACAAATTAGGGTTAAAAGAGTAACATATCTTAGAATTAGAGATGGGGTAAGAAGAAGCGAGAGGCCCGAGTGTTAGCATAGGCTGGACTGGGCCGGCAATAGACTATGTTGGGGGTTCCACCTTAAAACCAATTGGTGATAAGGGGAGTAACTCCTCAAGTCTATATACCGGTCCATATTTCTTTCTTTAGATGATCGGTGGCGCGGAGCAGAATCGTGGGCCGTTGGGCCTGCACGTGTCCCATGTTGAAGCAACGGAAGTCAGGCAACCATAGATCGGTGGCTCTGATACCATCTTAGAATTAGAGATGGGGTAAGAATAAGCGAGAGGCCCGAGTGTTAGCATAGGATGGACTGGGCCGGCAATGGACTATGTTGGAGGTTCCACCTTAAAACCAATTGGTGATAAGGGGAGTAACTCTTCAAGTCTATATACCGGTCCATATTTCTCTCTTTAGAAGATGTGGGATAATTGTCTTTTACACGTCCCACCTCACTTGACACCTAAGAGGTGGGCACAATAACTAAGAAAAAAAAGAATAAAATAAGGAAAATGTGTGGTAGAAAATGAAGAGAGATAATGAGTAGGGTAAATAGTAGTGCTGGTTGAATAAATTGAGTGATGGAAAATGAAGAGAGAGAATGAGTGGTGGGGTAGAGTGAATATAAAATTATAAAAAGTAGGCTATTTTGAGAAGTGTCAAGTGAGCTGGGACGGACCAAAATGAAAATAAGTGTCAAGTGAGCTGGGACGGAGGGAGTATACTCTAAATATCTCTACTACCCTATTGTCTGTAAGAATAATACTAGGGAAATAAAAAAGTCACAAAAACTTACTCACAAAATCCTAGGTGTAATGATTCTATTGATGTTTTTAATTAGAGTGTGGCGGGTCTATTATCGATGCAACCAATAAAATATCGCCACCTCATTTTGTGAGCAAGAATTTGTGACCTTATTTTGTGCCCCTAGCATTTGTAATCTGAATTGTTAGAATAATTTAGAGATCTCATATAAATAATAGAACACATAATAAATAAATTGCGTACCCGAATTCGTTATCTAGTTGAATTAGGCGGAAGCGATAATTTGAACAAGAACGAGAATAGAGACGGCTACTAGATCTTCTTTCCCTACTCTTTGTTATGGACGATGGCTCAATGGAATAGCCGATATTTATAAGCCCAGGATTTTAGAATGGGAAAGGGACCTAGCAGTTCTTTTCCTTTTAGGAAACCAATAACCACATCCATAAGGATTTCAATATCCTTATTGAATAGGAACTCCAATTTGTGTCCTTTCCATTATGGACTCAAATTGGGTCAAAGCCTACATTCAAATACAACCCACATCATGCAATAAAGTGTGCACAAACTCATAAATAGATCATATTAACAATTGGACTTATCATGCATTGTTCTACTCAATAGGACTATAATAGTTAACCCGTTTTATTAAAACAAAATAAATTTAAAATTGATGGTAAGCCCAAATAAATGTCTAACAAATTCCACTTCCATAATAAAATATATTTTTATTTTCTTTTGCATGTGGATGTGGATGTAGCTGACACACGTTAGTGAATCACGTAAATCTGTACTTTTTATACTGTACTTCTTCCGTCCCACCCGAGTTAGGATTCTTGGTCAAACAATTTATACTTTGACCAAATATTTGAAGAAATATAATGATGCTAAGAAAAATTTTAAACTTGTTATTGTATCATGATTAATAATAAACTAAATAACTATTTTTAGATTTTCATTAAGATAGTTAATTTTGTTCAAATTGTTGGTCAAAGTATAAATTGCTTGATCAAAAATCCTAAGTCGGGCGGGACTGAGGGAGTATAATGTTTGTCTTTCCTGATCTGGTATAACACTGAATGCGCAACAAAGTACTAAAAAAAGAAAGAAAAAAGATCTTTGAACAATTAACCAATTGAAATCTTCTACCTCCCCCAACCCCCTCTCTCTCAGTCAATGTGCAGTGTATTTGCTTCAAGTATGTTGCTACCCATCTAGCCACCCTCTTTCTACAAAAAAAACTAGTAATATTTGTTTGAATTAGCAAGTATTCTTCTCCATGTGCTTAGTTTACTGCACATTTCTAGACTATAAATATATATCAAGATTTCCCATATATGATCACTCTATAAAGACATACTATATACCATCTATCATCCACTCACACAGACCACCATGATCGCGTCGGCACTAGCTCAAATGGGCTTCAAACGGCTAGTCGAAAGTCAGTCAAGCAATGGCTATGTGAAGATGGGAAGATCATCATCACCAAGGAGAAGGTCATGGGTGAGGAAAATGAATGGAAGGTTTAAAGGTGTTAGAATTATGAAGTCTAGAAAGTTGAATTGGAAGGCGTTTTTGGTTGCGAGAAAGATTTCTGGGATTTATGGAGATATAATAAACAGACTGAAGATGATGGATGCTGCTACAGCCTACCCTGCAGTTGTCTTGTGTGGTCAATGGGGACTTCTTGTTCTTTCTCATCCCAATGCCAATTGTAGAAGAAATTATTCCATCTCTTTTGATAGAAAAGTTTGTTTCAATCATCATGATATTGTTTTTACTAAATAAAATGAGTTATGAATCACCTTTTTTTTTCTCAATTAAATTGTTGTTCTTTTCATATCTGCAACATGAACATGAAGCTGAATTCTTGTTAAGAAATGTAGACGCGACATATAATAAAAGAACCAAATAATTAATCCATAAGCGGTTAGATAAAGACTCAATACCAAGAAACTAGTGAGAATATGAGATAACCACTACCTCCATCCCGGAAAGATAATCGCCTAGTTTTTTATGGTTAATTCTGGTGAATTTTGACCAAACATTATTAATGTCAATTTAATTATCCTAGTGAAAGTCTACGAACTGTTATTGTTAGGATGATTAGATTGAGAATATCTTGTCAAACTTCACTTGTATCGACCATCATAAACAAATGACACTATCTTTTTAAAATGTTTACAAAGACAAGTAGTAAGACCATAAAGAAATTCTGCTTTTCCTAAATATTCCAGGAGTTCTGCATCAGCAGTTTAGTAATATAGAGACACAACGGCCCTTGTTATTACATTGTCTACAAGTAGAGGAAAACTAAAAACTGTAACAAGTTCATTATCATGACAAGGAACTAAAGAGCTTCATAATCAATCTCAATGGAGTGAACTGAGATTTACAGAAAACGCAAAACTACAAATACCCATTTCGCCCCTCAAAGATCCTTGTCCGTGGACCAATCTTCATGCATCCCCTAATCAATACTATCGGAAGATAAGAACTAGCGTGGTTTAGTTAGGGATTTGGGGCTTGTGCAGTAGTGACTGCAGTCCAATTGCAGAGAAGTATGATTTATGTTACTGAACTAGAAAATATGACTCATCTACTAAAAATTATTTGACAGTTGTGCAGTCAGACTGCACAGGCCCCGGATCTGTTTAATTAGTACTGAGAAATCCCACCTTGCATGCTTCTTTTGGAGCTGGCAAACCCACAAATGAGTAGCACATTATAAGTGTCCTTAAGACTGAATTGAGTTGTAAAGAGACTGCACATCTTCACCTTGAGATAATTCTTCTTCCCTCCTTTTTTGCTCATACTTCTCAGTTGTTTCGCTCGTATGATCCCATTTTCTTCACAAATCTCGGGCACTTCTTCAATGGTTGCTAGCTTAGATTGGAGTATCTCCTCTATCGCCTTTTGTGATTCGGTACGAACATGCTTTCTGCTTCGACATGGTACAAGTATCCACCATGATTTTTGACTTCCCTTCCCCATTTTTGCCTTGATCATGTATATATCATCTCCTACCTTAAGCAACTACATTGGTTTACATATATATATATATATATATATATATATATATATATATAGCACACCTTTTTCTAAGAAATGGGTCAGTGTAAAAGCTAAATGTGTGGCTTTACAGCATGATTTGATCATGAAACACACTTCTTTTGTTAATTATTGAACTTTTTACAGACCAATTAATTGTATTTTTGGTAGACCATTTATAAACATCATACGGTATAATTTATTTCTATTTTTTGGTAGATAGATGGATCATACGGTATAATACCATATAATAAATGTAATCTTTGCTGGACCATAAACATCATCAGGTATAATACTAGCAGCTAGTAAGCTTGCATAATACTCTCTCTCCGACCCACTTTAATCTACAAAGTCAAAGAAAAATTTGTCAACTTCATCGATTTGACCAAAAATTTGCAGAAAATTTGATTGTCATTTTGAAAAACAAAAAATATTAATGAAAATACTATTAATGGTGAATCACTATAAATTTTTAATTTTATGTTTAGGATAACTAAGTTTATTTAAGCTTTTAGTTAAATATTATTTTTCTAAAATTTTACCACATTATAAGTAATCTAAAAAAATATTACCTCTGTCCCTAAATGAGTGTCCAAATTTCATTTTAAGGGACTCTGAAAATCTCAACTTTTTGTACAATTTGGTAGCAAAGATTCGTATATAATCTTGTAATCTCTTTTCAAAACATTTAGTTTTGCACGTATATAGAAACCGGTGAAAAAAAATTCGAAAAAAAACATTTAGGGACAAAGTTATGTTAAAAAAAGACACTCATTTTGGGACAAAGATTTCTTGAAAATGGACACTCATTTAGGGACAAAGGGAGTAAAACATATTCTTAAAAAAGATTGGCAAGTCAATTGTAACTCGTAGGCTCCGTTTGTTTCGCCGTAAATGTTTTACGAAAATGTTTTACATGTTTTCCTGTGTTTGGTAGCTAAAAAGGAAAAAAAGTCGATGTAAAATATTTTACAGTCAATGAAAATAAGCTAGGTTTTCTGTAGAACAACTTACAGATTTCTCTTCCGTAAGTCATTTTACGGAAAATGTTAACTGTCTCACTCACACACCCAACTCCCCCATACAACCCCACGCTACCCACGCCACTTCCACCTCCAACCTTACCTTCCCTCCCCATCCGCCCCCACCCTCCCACCCACCCCCCCCCCAAAAAAAATAAAATAAAAAAATCACTCATATTAAAATTATCTTTCAACACCCCTTGCCCCCTCCCCCCCCACAACCATCCATCCCACCCCCACCCACATTCAAATTTTTTTCTCAAATAACTTTTTTTCTAATATTAAATTATTTTTTTTTCATATGGAAACATTTTCCTTAGATTTACCAAACAACCAAAAACATGTTTATGTCATTTTCCGGAAAACATTTTCCAGTAAATCATTTTTCGAAAATTGTTTTACGCGAAACAAACGGAGCCTTAGTGTAAGTTTGGGTGTGCGTTTCGGAGGCTTATAACCAACTTTAACCACTTTTGAGAAGCTCAAAATCACTTCTAAAAGCATCTGTAATCCAAAAGTGACTCTGATTTTAAGTTGTTAAAATGCATAAATGGTATTTCAACTTTCAAGCACAAAGTTGTCCATGATTGCAATCTCGTGTGGACTCACGTAGAAGTTGGGCATAAAGTTGTTCAAAGACAGTGATGATGCAATAGTTGATTCAACATATTTCAAGATATTGCTTAGGGAGTTGGTTTGACTAGCAAATACTCCCTTGTCATTTTTATTAGTTTACTTTTTGCTATTTTTGGTGTCTCATTTGATTGTTCACGGTCTCAAAAACGAAAGTTCATATTATTCTTTATTTAATGACACAAACATATCATACTCATAGCAATTATACCATTCACAATACCAATCGCACTCACATAGTCCATCAAGCTTTTCATACTCACAACACATACTCAACTACTAATATTAAACAATTTTCCTTAAACCCGAATTTTGGTCAAATTGTGAACAAACTAAAGTATGGATGGAGTATATGGAGTCCTGTCAGTCTCATCTTCAAGAAGCAAAAAGGATCTTGTGTTATCACAAAGGAACTTCATCCAATATCGATGAATTGGTTGGATACTCGGAAAGTGATTGGTGTAGAGATCCCGATGATCGCAAAAGCACTTTGAGTAATGTATTTTTTATTCAACTGCTTTCTCTTGGTCATCAAAGAAGTACTCGGTTGTGTCACTATCAACATGTTAAGCAAATGTTCTCACTAAACTTTTACAGTTTTTCAAATGTGCTCACTTCATCCATAATTTCGCTAAAAATATAACGAAACTAGTCAGGTGGCCTCGTATAACTATTTGAAGTTGGATTTGTAACAATCTTATAGTGACTAGAAGTATAGTGACTAGAATTAAGGGGGAAAACTGAAAGAAAATACTCCCACCGTTTCAAAACGATGTTCCACTTTTTTTATGTTATGATTAATGAATATTGATTAAATGAACACTGAGCAATAATTTTAAACAAATTTAATTATAGTAATTACAAAAAATTGGAATTAAGATAGAACTCAGAACATGAATATTTCAAGTGTTGGTACTACAATAGTCTGCAAACAGTTAAATGAATAAACTAGCTCGTTTGTACCACTTTTGTATACCACACTGTGTACGGTAAACAATACGTTAGTGCTAGACACGCAAGTTACATGCCGGTCAAATATTTGCATAGTGTGTACATATCGTTAGGATATTTCACGGTAAATATTAAAAGATAGCTAGAGATATGTTAGTATAATTAGTCTTTATCTTAGAATAACTATGATTTAGTTAATTGTATAGCATTTTGATTAGGAGTCTTTATGTACTCTTATATACTCCCTCCGTGCCAACACAAGTAGGATTTTTTTCCCTTTTAGGTCGTCCCAAAATAATTGAGACAACCCAAAATGGAAATTTTTAAAGATATTTATAGTCAACCAACCCCACCATTTAACCCCACTCATTCTCTCCCTTCATTTTCCACCACTCATTTTATTCAACCAACACTACTATTTACATCACTCATTCTCTCTCTTTATTTTCTACCACACATTCACTATTTTTCTCTTAATTACTGTGCCCACTCCTCTAGTCCTACTTGTGTTGAGACGGGGGAGTATACGAAAAAAACATTGAAGGGAGAAGACATACGTTGAGTCCCAAACCCATTGGCCTTTTCTCTACCGTGCATATCATCTCTATACTCTTCGTCTTCATACTCTCTTCTTGTCTATTACGTACTACTGGTGATCCAATGATTATATATCACTTATAACTTAAAGCCTAATAACTCGTAATCATTAAATCACGTATAATACACAATGTGATACACAAAAATAGTACACGTAATCTTGTCTCTCAAATAAAAATGACACAAATTTAGTACTCGAAGAGTGGGGACTATTGTAGTACTATACTAGTACTTGAAATAATTCTGCAAAAACCATATTTTGGTCACTAAACTTTTGATCAATTTTCAATGCAATGTGTTGATTCCTTCCATAATTTTGCTAAAAACTTGCAAGAGTTAGTCATGTGACTCCACAGGACAAATCTTCTTTAAATTGTTAACCATGTTGATGACGTGCATGCTGACTAGACTTGGTGATAAAACTCCCGCCTTCAACCACGCACTTGAGCCACGTGTCCCGCCTAATAGCCATGCACGTCATCAATTTGGTTAAGAACTTAACCATCATTAGTCACGTTATGTCAAATGACTAACTTTGTCTAAGTTTTTAGCGAAATCATGGACAGAGTGAGCACATTTGAAAAAAAAAAAAAAAAAGTGAGAAAGAACATTGCTAAAAAAAAAAAAAAAAAGTTCAGTGAGAACATTTGCAAAAAAAGTTCCAGTTCATGAAAAGATGGAAGAAGAAGTAACTACTCCCTCCGTCTGATCTTCACATTTGACTATTCAAACTTTTCAAATGTATGGACACTTGCTTCACTAGCCATGTTTGTTTATGCACATTTAAGCCCAAATTGTTGAAATAGTAAGAACTTTTTGGGACAATGAAAAATGACAAATGAGAACATCATTTCGGGACAAATGGAGTTAAGGCTAATTAATTTTTCATTTTTATTTTCTTTGTTAGGTTTAGCACGTTCATTATGAAGCTCCGTTAGATCGCTGTCCGTCTAAAGAAACCAAGAAAATATGCTGGCCTCAACTCAGTAGGTGTAACTCATTTGCAGCCACTGATAATCAATGATTGATGACCTAATAAGTTGCTTTAAGTTATTAAGTTAGGTAATATGAATGTGTTGTGATACCTAATGGGCTAATGATATACATATATATATATATATATATATATATATATATACATATATATATATATATATATATATATGGTTGTTAAATTTTTAACGGAATTGTTGATGTATAATTCTATTGCTAAGTGAATATCTTAGGAGGAAAAATGCCACTTTATTTCTGGATTCATACTGGAATAAGGTTCAAGTAACCATATGCATTCCACTTCAATAATTCTTCATTACTTCTTGTATCTTAACCCGTAAACTTATCAACAATTTTTAATCCGGTCCTAATTTCTTTCATCTTGGCAGAGAACAGAGAAACAGGCACATCTAACATGATACCATACTAGCATAAACACAACGGGATGATTATATTGACATTTACGTTTGGTCAAAGCTCACTTATTTAGGTTGCGTCCGAAACCGAGCCGATTGGTCGGTTATTAAATAAGCCAAACCGTGTCCTATAGACTTATGTCGGCATCGGTTTATATCGGCTCGGTTTTGGTCGGTTCGGGTCGGTATTCGGTTTTGTGTGCACACCCCTAACTAAAAGTCAAATAGGACCATCTTCTGGGATGGAGGGAGTACTCTGTATCTTCATAACGAATATCAGGGATATCTAACGGAGTTTTCTAGGACTTGGCAACTGGCAAGACAAACCCCAATATCCTAGCAGATTGGACTGTATTCGGCTTTCCTCCACTAGATTTCGCCTAGTCTCTGACTCGTAACAAGTGCAACAAATTCCAGTGTCAGTCTCAGGCTTATCAGTACAGTGCATACTCCATAGTATGTTTAACACGCATAATATACGTTCTATGTTCATGAGATAGATAGAATCTAATGAAGCAAAATGAAAATAATTGGTCCGTACCACAAGATATACTTCCTCCTAATACTCCCAATAAATTTTTCCCATGTTCTCTAGTTGTGAAACCGTAACCTTCTACACAAGCCACATCATTTTCTTTCTATACACAAACTTTTCAAGAGTAGATCATAGGAAAGTAGCAATTCGCATTTAAAATGGAACACTAATAACACAATCACGTGTGTTGATAATCTAGAGAGCAGATAACAAGCTACATTGCAGTGAAGTGCCAGCAAGAAACATGGAAAAAATAATACTCCTTCCGTCCCAAAATGAATGTCCGAAATTGCTCTTGATAAGAGCGATTTCGGACATTCATTTCGGGACACAGTTAGTAACTATATGATCCAAAAAGACTTATTTGTATTCCCCATCCAATTCGTGATAATTCTTAAACCAAGTTCATGTTGCACATAATATGACATAATACCAACCTAAATTTCCACCGAGCAATAAAGCATTGGAAACTTACCTCATCGAGGTCTCACAATTAGCCTCCATAGAAATGGTATCCCACTGAAAATCCATCGAGAGGCAAACATGCCACTTACTTTTTCATCATCACTCAACCCCACGGTCTTCGACTCGTGGGGATGTCCCTAAGCAATACAAACCACTTATTTTCTCATCCTCATTCAAACCCTAAAGTTGGGGGGTTCCATCTCAAAATCGGTTTGTGAAGAACTGTTAATTCCCGATGTGGGATAAATGCTTCAGCAGTGTCACAAAGTAATATCATCATCCTTGAAAACTTGGCTAAGCAATTTAACATTATTAAATCCATAATTGGGCCTATTTCTGATACATGAAGTATTTACAACAATGATCATCAGAACCCAACAAGCAATTGATCAATTAAACCAATTTCTTATCTACAATTTTTCATCAGAATTACCATCAGAAAGAGGAATATACTCTGCACATCCAAATGGGTATTACATTCTTTGGACCAAAAATCATTCTTCTCAATCAATCCATTCAAAAACTCAAACTTGAATTCCGAACTATTGGGATCACTTGTTTGTGACTCACCCGGGGGAATCCAACGTTGGAGTCGGCTTAAAACATATGCACAGTTTTCCACCACCAAAAACACGACTGCCGCCGCTAGTTATCGCCGGAGACGGCCGATTGCTTCGTCCGTTGGACTGTTTCCTGCCGCTCCTGAATCGAAAAAAAGATACCCTTTTGGATTTTCTATCATGGGAAGTCCGCCGATTCCGATCGTTTTCCGGCGGCGGCGGCTACACTCACCGCCGCCACCATCGCGCAGCCGCTGCCGCCAGAGCGAGTGTCATCATCTACACTTGGCCGGTCCTTAACGGACGAGGACATAAAATTAAACGTATATAAAAAATTGGGGATGAATTAAAAAGTGAAATTGTGGAATAAAAGCAAAAAGAGGACCACATCCATATGAATTATTATAGATTGGGAGTGTCAGAAAGGGAAACTGGAAGAATTTGAATTGAATTGAAAAATCTGTAAGAAAAACAAGAGAGAGAGGAGAGAGAGAGAGAGGGAACGTGTTGTCGAATTGTACGCCAGAGTAGTCGGGTTCACAAGTTACAACTCACTCGACAGGCACTCTTTTTTTTTTTTTTTTTTTTTTTTTTTTTTCTATTGTTGTTTACGATTTACTCCCGTTCCGTTCCGGAATGATCTTTTAGTTTTGCTATTTTTTATTATTTCAAAAAGTTCTCTTCATTTCTACAATTTAACCTTAAACGTACATAAACACAACATAACTATTGAAGCAGTGCACATATCCTAAAAACTTTGAATAATCAAACGTGAAAATCATTTTGGACAGGAGAGAGTATTGAATTTATTTGGTATATTTGTATGGTTAGTAACGCCACAGATTTTGTCATTTACACTAACAATCAAGTGTCAAAGCGGTCATTCAGGATTGTTATGATCATGACTAACCGCAGTAGGAATGTGGTGACCACAAAACCATCCATGCAAGCATGTCCCCTCTATCTGTCTTTTTTTTTTTCTCCTTCTTGAAATTAAGATAAATAAATGTGTGTGAAAATATTACTCTCTCCGTCCCAAGAAGATAGTCTCATTTTGACTTTTTATATTTTAATAGTAAAAACAATAAACCTTGACCAAACAACATTAGTGTCAATTTAATAATCACAATGAAATTATAAAATTGGTATAATAAATCACTTAATGATTTATTAATTACAAATTTTAGAATTTCACTAGAATGATTAGATTGTCACCAATGGTTGGTCAAAGTTCATTTGTTGTTACCATAAAAAGTCAAAATGAGATTATCTTTCTGCGACAGAAGGAGTAATTTCTTTCAATTTATAATAGTAGTATGCACTGGCGGTAGAGCCTGTCAATTCGGGACAACGGGATGGGACGGGACAAAATTATGATGTCCCGCGACAATTATACGGGACGGGACGAGACGAATTTATCGCGCGGGACGGAAATTCCTCGTCCATCCCAAATCATCTCGGGACACGGGACAATGCGGGACAAATACGGGATATGTTGACACAATCACACCGATCACAAAATAACGATTTTGAAATAAATCCAAAACAAATACTAATACTAATACTTAGTCCTTACATAAGTATTATAACACTATTACCACCATCAAGACAATATTACTAACACAGTGACCAAATTGCAATGTTGTTAGTACTCTCTCGTCCCGGAGTAAGAGTCATACCCCTCATTTGCACGCTTATTAATAAATATTGGAAGTGATGTAAATGTTGTGAGTGTAAAAGTAAAGTAGGAAAGAGAATGAGTGGGGAGAGAATAGTGAATTGATTGGTGTTGTGAGTATAAAAGTAAAATAGGAGAGAGAATGAGTGTGGTGAATAGTAAAGATTCTTTGCCATTTTAGGAATAGGACTCTTACTCTGGGACGTACCAAAATGAAAAGTAGGACTCTTACTCTGAGACGGAGGGAGTATTATTTTGGCTCAATTAGTATACTGATAGTTAGTAGTCAAAATTATGGTGTTTCTCTTGCTTTGGCTTTGATTAGTAACCCAAGTATAATTGTAAATGTTGTTAGTATTATTTTCAAAATGCCTGAATAAACATCAGAGAACAATATTACCACCATCAAAGTTTTTAACTACAACCACAGAATAAAACATATTCCAAAGGAAAAAATATGAGTAGCCGCCTGGGATTTAAAAAAATGCGGACGTCCCGTCCCGTTCCATCCCGTTTTGTCCCACGTCCCATACGGGACATCCCGAATAGTCCCGC